>JACXGJ010012554.1:0-17704 GCA_016801105.1 Esox niger
CCAGAGTCTATCTAACGTGAATTATCAAAGCACTAGGCCCAGAGTCTATCTAACGTGAATTATCAAAGCACTAGGCCCAGAGTCTATCTAATGTGAATTATCGAAGCACTAGGTCCAGAGTCTATCTAACGTGAATTATCAAAGCTCTAGGCCCAGAGTCTATCTAAAGTGAATTATCAAAGCACTCTTGGAACAGTTATGGTCTCTCTAACCTCAACAGTACGTAGCAGGCAGAATATAAAAAGGCCGTCAGAAACTGGAAACTTCCTCTCTGCTTTTCCCATGACATGCAATGCTTCCGGTTTTCGTGAAATCTTGGGTGCGTTGCCCAAGATGTCATCAGGTCCGGTATGACCTTTCTGTGCCTGCTGGGGCAAAGTTTTCTATAGTCACCCTTCGGGTTTGAGAATAAAGGCTTAACTGAGCAATGAACTGTTGTCTTCAGATAAGCATTATATAATGCGTGTTTGTTGCACACACCTCCCTGATTAACCTGTGATCTCTGTATGATTTAGGTCTGATGGATTTTTATGATTTTAACAACGGTCAATAGCAGTGTCGGCCAATAACAGTCGCCGGTGGCGGCCAGTGGGAGTGTCGGCCAATAACAGTCGCCGGTGTCGGCCCGTGGGGGTGTCAGCCAATGGGGTGTTAATCCAGCAGACAAGACCCCTGGTCCCTCGTTACACTCTGGACTTGGTAAACATGGGGATGGATTCTGCTTATTCCAAATATGATACAGTTGGCAAATGGGCTTCCAGCTCGCAAACCCCAAGGACATTTGTATCAGTCAGAAGACTGCTTTCTTGTCTGATTACATTTCAAGTTTGACATACAGGTAGAGCTACAGCTACTCCTTGTCATAACCTGTCATAGGCCTGGAATAGAGAGGAGCTGAAACTGGGCTTAGAAAGGCTGAGCTGAAAAACTCTCCCTGCAATAAATGACACCTCATCTATCATGCACTTCACAGAACAGAATTGTATAAGAAAATGTAGGTAATCAAAAGCGCCCCTGAAGTGGGAAACAAAGAATGCCTTACAACCAGAATAAATGTTTTAATTAAATGAGCACTTGCATACACTGATCATTTAAAATTATGAAATGAATACATGGAGGTTTCTATGCAGTCATGATTAACTGGTGAAAAGGGGGAACATGAAAACATGTGCAGGGGAGTCCTGAAAGCGTGGAGACGGATGGTCTTTTACACCATGATTAATGACACCCTTTGGAATCCCAAGTGAACAAAGGTCTTGATTTCATTAAAAACATTCTGGATCCACTCTCTCAGCAACCTCTGTGCCCTCCCTGGCCCCCCGAATCCCCCAAACCGTGTAGCCAAACCGCTCCCAGCTCCCCTCTCATCTCTGTGCCCCTGTGAGTGAGGCACTGCGTCGGGCAGAGGAAGCTTTGACCACTCCCTGCCCTCGGGCACAGCCTCGGCCTAACCCTGGGTTGCCATGGAGAACCGGAGGCATGCAGGGAGTGATTTATGTATTGAGGGGAGAGGACCCTCAGCGGGGCACCACTCTATCACTGTCACCTTTGACCTTCTGAGGGTTTACGATGAAGGGCCTCCCAGCCTATGTGATGTCCTCCCTCTATAACTTTCTGTCTGTGCAGGGGTGTAGTTTAGCTTATTAGGGTCCTGGTTATCTCGTTGACTCGTTCTTGGGTCCACGTTAAACATCAAACACAAAACCGGGAGTACAGGACAGTTATAGACAAGATACGGTTTACAAGGTTTCATTAAATTAAAATACAATAAAAACTCTATTGAGTAAAATATTTGGATTATTATAATAATTATTATACCTTTTATTTCAACAAGGAACACAGATAGAGACCACAGTCTCCTTTACAGCCGGGCCCTACGTAGTTGCATGTTGGCACATACCGTTCAAGCACAATGATTAATAACAGACAAAACAAGATGATCGCAGATATCAGACACAAAATACAATGTTTTAAACATAGGGGTGATTCCCTTAGAGGACTCAGGTTGTAGTGGATCGCAAACAGCATGAATCAACATGAGTCTAATAATGGCAAAACAGAAAGAAACTGGAGAAATATCATACATTTCAGGTGTATGTATTCCACTCTACAGGTGACGTGTCATTGGATGGTGTTTCTCTCGCCAATTTGACCAAGGCTTGGTCGGGGGGGTGTTGTCGGGGGGATGTTTCGTTGTTTATTAAGAAGATTACTCCGATATCCGTCGCATCCCGGTTTCTCAGGTCTTTATTAGTGGTCAAACCAGACTTGTTTTTCCAGTCATTTGAGTGGAAGCCAATGGAGCGCAATGCTTTGTCAGTGATTGACTCAGCGGTCCCCAAAACAATCTGATCCGTTTTAGGATGAAAACCATTGTGGTGGACCTCCCTGCACTTTTTACATAACAGCCCTAGTCAATGGTGGCAGTCGTTTATGTCCTGCTGGGATCTGACCTTGGTCCCATTTGTCATATGTCCTGGAAATTCTCAGGAACCAGGACACAATGGAACTAGGTTACTCATATTTAAAATCTTTAGAGGCAGAAGTAGTCACCAAATCTGAGTGACTAGAAAACAGGATTCCCGATTTGTCCGTCAGGAAAAATAATCCCAGTTATTGGGGTGCTAAATCGGTTATAAACCTTTCTCTAATTTTTGTTCTTTCCGCCACCAGGAGGAAGGCAGTCGGTAAGAGTAAGGAGTCGATGCTGACTGAGGGAGAAAAGGAGAAGTACTCTCCGCCTGTTTCTCCTCTGGAATTCTGCTTGGATGACTCCTGCCTAGAGCCCGGCCTGGAGTGTCACAGCCCCCCCCCTGAATACAACTATGTGGTGCGGTACTCTGCCCCACCTGTGTAGCCCATTCCACCCCGTCGCCAAGGGAGACACACCCCTGCCCAGGGACAATCTATCTGACTCACTGCCTCAAGGCCCCTCCTTCGTTCTCTTCTGACTCTGTACCTCTGACCCCGTCTCAGACTGTGTCTCTAACTCTGTCCCTGACTTGATGTAAAAAAAGACTGCTTCTTTCCTGCTTTTAAATTCTTCCATTCCTCCTCCTCAACAAGACTTGAGAGGTAGAGAGTGTCAGGTTTGAGAAGCCTTGTTACAGGACGGGATGTGACCAAAGGACGTCCTGAAACACCTTTCTGTTCATCTGTGCTTAACCTGCCTGTCTCCATAAGTCCACAACACTCAAGGCAGAAACCAGAGGACGTTGTCTTCTGTAAAGGTCCCCGCGTCCCAGAACCCACCCCCCCATTCGGGTGGTCATCCCCATAAGACACTGTGATGTCCAGACACGCAGCTACTGTTGCTAGGTCAAACTAGAGACCTATAGGCAGGCTCAGGTAATGTAATTAACTACTGTGAACGACACAAGACAGTCCTATGGACGTATGGGTGGCGGCAGGTTATACAGTAGTGGGAACTAGGAAGGTGTTACCTTGGTGATAAAGCAGCAAGAGAAGTAGGAACTTAGATTGTAGATGTTTCTTGTTTTTAGCTGTAGTTTTTTTTGTTTCTGTACATTTCAAAGAATTGAAACTGGAAATATATGCGCTACTCCATTACATGACGTGACAGCGCTTGTGTTCTGTTCTCAGTTGAAGCTCATGTTTTTCAAAAGCATCTGTTGAAACACATAATAGGAGTGGTAGGTGAAATTTGCCATCTGGACAGATTTGTGACAGAGTAGTGGTGTTTGAAACCGCCCAGCCTCCCTAAACGGATTGACAGGGCACACAGGGAGAATACTCGTACTTCCGATGTAATGCTACATCTCTACCAGGAACAAATAGTTGTATTTGGATTCTCTCCCCTGTCCTGATACCAGCCAGTTCATAAAGCAGACTGTATATTGCTATAGCCATGTGGGGAGAGGAAACATGAGAAGACAAGAGCTACGTGAACTGGTGTTTATTTTCATATGTACAAAGCAAGTTAAAAACATGAGCTTGGATTAAGAAGTTTAAATAAAGCGTGGGTCTGAGAAGCACTAGTGAAATAAACTATGCATATTTATTTAGGTTTAAGTCATGTGTTGTCATTTACTAATCCAGATCAAATGTTCACTAAAATATTTCACACTGAAGAATTAACCAGGGGTGCATTTCTATAGGCCCGCATCATAGCACGATATGTAACATTCCAGTGTTTCATTTCAGATTAGTATGTTGTTTCAACTGCTGTATACACATGAATTAAAGTAGCAAAGATTAAGGAACTGACTGTTTCTTTAGGAGGAATGTATATTATGGAAATAATCTGTTACTGATTTATTTAGTTGTGTTAAAGGTATAATAAAAGCTTGCCTGGCATGCTACAGGGATCCTGTGTGTTATCAGGACACTGGTCATTGTATGCTGGTGTATAACTGTACATGTTTAGCCTGTAATTTCCTTTTTTTTAAAGGCTGTTATACCTTTAAAATACCTTACTCAGATGTATGATGATTTTGGTATCTGAACCCCTAAATTCTGCCAAATGATGTTTTGTGTTATTAATGTGGACTGATTGGGCCATGTCTCCACTGGAGAGAAACCATGTATGCACTGATATTTATCAAATATAGATTTTTGTACTCAATGTATTTTTATTAGTAACCAAGCATAAGTGAATACATAAATAAAGATACATATATATATATATATATATATATATTTATACATTACTTCTGTTCCAGAGTTATGGTTTATGCTAAATTTGCTACCCCAGTTCTTAACATGACACGGTTCTATTTTCTGTCATCTGAAGCCTCGTTGGGAATCAACACAGCTTAAAGGTCCCAACGGTCTAGATATAAAAATGTTGCTGTTTACCACAACTTGTCTCTGAGTAGGAATGTGGGCAGGAGTGAGCCATGCGTCCACCGGTGGCTCCTCTCCCCTCGCCCTGCTCTTCCCCGGGTGAGACACTTCCTGAGCGGGGCAAGGTGTCGGCAGCCTGTCTGAGCGGGAATGGAAGAGGCACTTAATCATCGTGGTCACGACTCGGAGACGCCATCACGAAAAGGTCTTCCTTTGGGGCCACGCTGCCTCCCTGACCTGAGTTACTGGCACAGGGTGTGCCCACCGGAGAGGCACACAGAGCAGGTAGTGTTCTCCGCGGTTTCCGCTCATCTCTACGGAGATTCAGTGTTCCTCGGTCGGATGAGCGTGAACGCTTAACAAATAGCCATGTGCGAGAGAGACCAACGCTGGGACGTCAAGGCGAGTCAGATAAATGTAAACTGATTCCGGGATACGGAATGTAAACAAACAAGGGAAGGATGTTTGGGGGTGAAGGTCCATCATTTTTGGCACCAATCGCAACAGGGAGTACTTCTGCAAACACACTGTCATTTTCCACACAAACACGACCGGAATAAAACTCACTGTTCCTCTCTTGAAATTGACTAGTCACGCGATGGCTCTTGGGCGCGAAGTGGCAGGTTAATAACTTAAAGCGAAACAATCAGAAACTCCAGTCATTTGACAGTGCAAAAACTGAATGCTAAGAATATGACAGAATATAACAAAGGTTTGGATTAAATATTATCGGGAGGTGAATTGTACAGGATGCACCTGACATCAGAAAGGAGTGTCATAGAATCGGATTTCAATCGAATTTATTTATAAGGCCCTTTTTACATCAGCTGATGATACAAAGGGCTTTTACAAACCACCCAGTCTGAAAGATGTCTAAATATTTATGTAGTCTTCATGAAATACATCTGTTTTTTATTTTCAATGAATTGGCAAATACTGCAAAAACTGAAGTATATTTAATCGACTATAAATTAAATCTAACACAAACATGAAAATAAAAGGATCTGAATACATTCCAAGGGCACTGTAATATGGGGCAGAACATTAGCTATGGTACAATGAAGGTCTGGCAGAAATTTGTTAGGTCTGTAGGGTCTGTAATTCTAGTGAAAAGTAGAAGGCAAAATTAACCGAGCAAATTGGATGTTTTTCATTGATTGCTTAAGCTGGACCTGTGTCCATTAACTTTCCTGTGTCGTGAAATTGCCACGTTGTGTTGGAGTTCTGAATACGTTCTGAGGCCCAAGCCTCTACAGCTGATTGGATATTCCCCGAAACCAATAGCGTTTTATTAGTACAGCTGGTCATTCATAAGGGAAACATTTATCTTGCCCCCAATCAGTGTTATACTTTATAAGCATATAGTCAAGTATATTATTTGCAATGTTGTCAAAAATACTGTACTACTCATAAACAGTGCCGGCTCTATCCTTTTGGGGGCCCTAAGTAAAATTGTATTTTGGGGCCCCCTCTCCCCAATCAGTTGGGGCCTCCCTAGTGGTCAGAATCCTCCTTGCGGTCGGGGGCCCTTAGCGACTGCTTATGCCTGGAGCTGGCCCCGGCCATAAAACACCTACACAGAAACTGTTGGGAAAGATGCTGAAAATGTTTCCTGTCAAATGGGAAGTAGCTTTATTCAAAAAACTATTCATGATAACGCAACAGTCAGATGTAGAATCTATTACTGATTCAAAATACTTCAACACACTAAAAGCACTGTAATGTTGCCAAATCCCTGATTCAAGCTTTGGGACACATCTAGATCTGTGGTTGAATAATGTGCAGACTCAATTTGCGTTGTCACAGCAACCCAAATTTAGCCTACTAAACTAATTAACAAATGAGTGAACCACTCAATAGCATGTATTGAATCGACTTCATGATATGCTGTCAAAGGCAACACTATGCAACCATAATGAGAGTAAAACGAGCAAATGTGTTAAAAAACGTTGACTTTAATGGAAAAGGGCATCAACTAGTAACACCGTTGCGGGTACTCGTTTCCCGGGTGTAGGGTACAGACCACAGAGAGCCGGACAACTAGAAAAGTTCTACCCCTCCAAACTTGTATTTAGCCGAGGTAACTACTGCCAACTCCTACACATAAATGACAACAACCATACATCTGCCGTTTGCCGTGGAGGACGTAAATAACACTATATCCTGTAACTACTGTGTAGGCTACTCAAGGAGTACTCTGTCAGAGTTAGATGATCCAGGTAACACAATGGCCTTTGTTGAAGTAAACAGATCTTAAAAAAACAACATCTGTTTGCATATAATTAAATGCCCGCATCGATAACATCTATTTCTGTTTATTTTCTTCATTTTAACTGTATTTATCAAACCCCCCCACTTCCCATTTCCCACTTCCACTACACCCCCGACTAAAAATACTCAGGCCCACACCCACGGAAGGCCCTATTTAAGCACTGTAAAAGTGACACGTTGCGGCCCCTCTGAATCCATGCCAAAAGACATTCCCCTCGACCCAACAGGAAACAATGCAGCCTGGAATCCAATCATGTGCCGATTTGGAGCCATTCACCCTACACTGATGCCCAGCTATTATACACACAGTGCTGCTCCCCGACCCCACACCGCCTCACGATGGATGATTTAGACCACGTCCGCACCTCCTCTTACCTACATGCAGAACAATGGGCCGGATACTGTCTCCACAGACAGACGACATGGAGCTTCATCCCGGCATTAGGCAGCCAGGAAGTGAAACAGACCAAGGCTGCAACAAGGGAATACCTTTATTCCCACCTGAAATTTCTCGGTCATTTTTGCTGTGGAATATTAAGGTGGTTTGAATGAATTCAAGCCTACAGGCATGTGGCAGTCACTGGGAAGATATGCTGCTACATAAACTTGCTATGCCTTCAAATGTCTTATTAAGGCAAAGTGATATTTTTTCCCATGTCCAGGGTGGTTTCACAGCACAGTTGAGTTAGTGCCACTACGTTTTCCAGCTGAATGACTGTGACAGGGATAAACATGCAGACATTTCCCCTCTGCCTAATGGCTGTTAATTGGCATTGCTTACATTGACATAAACACGTTCAGTGGACTTGGAGGCCTGACAGATCGTGGACAAAAAACAAATCCATTATATTCTAGTCTAGTTTAGTCTGCAATTAAAAAACAGACATGTTTAACTGTAAGATTAGTTCAGTTTGTCTGATGGGTTTGTCGTGTGGTTCTAGACAACCTGCTGACCCAAATGGAAACATCATGTGAATACAGTAAAAATTGTCCATTATCACTTTGAGTTGATTACTGTTTCCTCCGATAGTATGTCTGTGAGAATCAATTGATCAATAAAATGTATTTATAAAGCCCTTTTTACATCAGCAGGTGTCACAAAGTGCTTTTACAAAACACTCGTCCTGAAACCCCAAAGAGCGAACAACAATGTTGAAGCACAGTTGTTAAGGAAAAACACCCCTAAGAGTTAAGATTTAAGAAGAAACCCAGAGAGGAACCATGTTCAGAGGGGTGGCCAGTCCTCCTCTGGCTGTGCCAGGTGAACATATTAAGAGTAGAAGTTGTAATAATTTATAAATGCATCCAGTCCAGAATCTATAAAACCTAATCCAGATAAGAAGCAGGACCAGATGGACAAGGACAGGGACAACTGGGTGGAGTGGGGACTGGGGGAGTGGTTATAAGACTGGCAGCTGGAATCATCAGGTATTGTTTTTATCTGCAACACAGCCAGGAGGACTTTGGACAGTGGCAGCGACAAGTCTTTAGAGCCTGGTACTTGGGAGGTGTGGGCCAAGACCTCACGGCATTTCATTGTTCCTCTTTTCTGTTCATCAAAGGCTTTCTTTCAAATCCTAACTGAATTGCATCTATCTCATATCCACAGCGCACAACGTTTGGAAAGATATTATTGTGCAGGTGTTATTATTTACATAATGACAGTGGGTGTGATCTATATAAATAGCAGTGTGCAAACAATGCTGAAATGATGAAATATTTTTTATGCAGGTGTGATGTACATGATGTAGGTGGATCTGATATATACAGTGAGGTTGGTGGATCTGATATATACAGTGACCTCACTGTATATGTATCATATCCACCTACCTCACTGTATATATCATATCCACCTACCTCACTGATATATACAGTGAGGTAGGTGGATATGATATATATAGTATATATACAGTGAGGTAGGTGGATATGATATATACAGTGAGGTAGGTGGATATGATATATATAGTATATATACAGTGAGGTAGGTGGATATGATGTATACAGTATATATACAGTGAGGTAGGTGGATATGATATATATAGTATATATACAGTGAGGTAGGTGGATATGATATATAGAGTGAGGTAGGTGGATATGATATATACGATATACATAGAGTGAGGTAGGTGGATATGGTATATACAGTATATATACAGTGAGGTAGGTGGATATGATATATACAGTATACATACAGTGAGGTAGGTGGATATGATATATACAGTATATATACAGTGAGGTAGGTGGATATGATATATACAGTATATATACAGTGAGGTAGGTGGATATGATATATACAGTATAAATACAGTGAGGTAGGTGGATATGATATATACAGTATATATACAGTGAGATAGGTGGATATGATATATACAGTATAAATACAGTGAGGTAGGTGGATATGATATATACAGTAAGTGATAACTCAATATGCCTGTCATGCTCTGTTTTCCTGCATTCATTTTAGTTTATTCTCATTAACAAAGCTATTCTACAATAACCTAGCATTCAGAAAAGCTTTTTGATGGAATACAATACTTGAAATACCACTATTTACCATATTAGTCAATTTCCTTCAAATTAAAATGTTTTTAATTAATCGTTTAGCAGACACTCTTATCCCAAGCAACTTGCATGCATTTTCCATCCTTTTGTACATATTTCTGTAAACAGCATGTGAATAAGTCTCTAACTTTCCATGTACATTATGGTCCATCAATATAAAGATGAGAAGGACAGGAGCCAGTAGAAGTGCTGCTCTTGACATTCATTGCTTTGTGCTCTGGGTTGGATGTCTTAACCTTGAAGTTTCAGGCACACATTTCCTCTCAGAATCAATCACTTATAAAATAAATACTCTGTCCTAACACACAAAATGTTCACAGTAAACCTTATGATTACAATAGTGAGAGAAAAGGGTTTATCAACAAGCTCGCTAAGCACCCCTTTTCTGTTATCCCCGTATTAAATGCTTGAAACACTAACTTGAGTTGGTCTTCAACAAACATCTTGTTTGATCCTGTTAGTGCATTGTAGCAGAGTTCCATCCGATCAACAAACTGAGCACAAAAGCATTTGAATCTGTCAGCCAGCCCTTTGCTGTCTTTTACAGCAAAATTAGAGGAAGAACTGGACTCTGAAATACTTTTTCGATCTTAATTAAATATATTTATTGTTACATTCCTCTCGCTCTCCCAGTCCTTCTTTGTGTTTGTTCTTTTATTGGCAGATTGGGGACAGGTGGAGGTGAGTTTGGAAACAATTTTGCCCTGGGTTTGGAACCAGACCCGAGATATGAGTTCCAGGTACCCAGTCCTCTCCCTCCACATCCACTCATTTGTTTGATGCTTTGGGTGGATATATTTTTGGTTTTAAGTGCACTCAACACTTACAGGTCTTACTTTCGTTAATGCATTTCCATCACACCCCTCAAATGCTTACTTCCACACTTCACAGTTTGGTTTTCCTTTGTGGTTTTAGTTTGTCCCCATCTAAGGTTGTGGGTAGTGACCAAGTTAAATGACAAACTCTAGTGACCGTTTCAATCAATTTAATGTCTTACATATACTAAATGACTCCACAGCTAATTTCCAGACACCACTCCTATGTATGATTGCATATACTCCTATGCAATCAAGTGGATAGGAGTATTTTCAGGAGGTTACCTTCTTTAACAGCCATTGCCTAGTTCACAAATGTCCATTTTTTGTCTCGTTTTATTTGATCTTTGACCTTACCTATGTTGAAAGATTTAGTTTTGCCTTTATTTCATCTCATACAGGAAGTCAAGGATAATAATTTGAGTTCCTGGTGACCCAGTTAAACTTGAACAAAACGAATATGGGACAAAACTCGAGAAGAGATATAATAATTTATTATTGCACCAAAATTGCTGCTTCTTACTGTTATTATTCTGTATTTCAGGCGGTTGAATATCAGCATAACTGTGCATTACTACCACCTACTGGCCTGGGAGGAAAGCAATACAAATGATCCTTTGACCCTCAAACTCCACCCTGGACCTTGTAACCAATTCTACTTCATTTCAACACTCTAATCAGCGACTTATTGAAACCTGTGACACCAGGTAGGTGCAATTAACAGGAACATCGTCAAGTTTTGTGTAAATTACACATAATTAACACATTCCTAGAAATCAGTTAATTCAGCTGCTTTCCAAGCATTGATGTTCACTGGTTCATGAAAATGGCGTGACTAAGATTTCTGTGGGGAATCTTAAGGTGTCAGAGTGAGTTGTAAGGTGACCTGCCGTTGCCATGGAAATGTACCTGGCTGAAAGGGGAGACAGTTTTCCGACACTTCAACCCAAATGGAACTCATCCTACTAAAACCATATTACAAATTGGAATTAGTTATCAACAGAATTATCTGGTTAAACCACAGTTGAAAAATAATTTAGACATATAGAGACAGTTGTTTTCTATTCTGCACCCAACATCTTAAATAATACTGTATTTCAGAACAGGTTGCATTGTTTTACACATTTTTTAACGGCTAAGTGCCTTGGCAGGAAACATCAGGCTGTGGTCTGTTGCACAAATTGCCAATCATACTTCATGTTGCATCATATCGAATTATCTAGTAGACAATGCCCCCTGTCGGACACTACATGACAGGACGCTTCATGACAGTCGATTAGTTTGGATTTAGTAACCGCCTGCTGCCCACTGACGACCGGTCTGTATCCGTCCACCAGGGTGCAGTGTCTGTCAGTTTTTTCAGGACCTTCCACCAGGGCCCGAGAAGACAGAGTAGATATTGATTTGTCAGTGATAACACCTGACCTACGTCAATGAGAGCTTTCTTTAAAGTTGTATTTCTCAGCACCCTGTTTAGTGCGCTGTCAATTAAGTTCACGTGATGCTTCGATTTAAAAGTTAAATGTAGTGGGCATAAGTAGACAGATTGCCATGTAGCATAGCCCCATGTTGTCTAACATTAACCAATTTCCATTGCAATGAGAAACACGGCCATAAAAGTCTTCTGGGACATCTTTACCGCTTAACGGAGAAGATAAGCCTGATCGGTATGTTTTAGTATATTCTGTTCTTTGCTTTGTGCACATGAAGAAGAAACGCAGACGTGACAACAACCACAATCTCCTAATGGGTTATTTGAAAAATAGCCTACCTTTTTATAAAAAATTGCCTAGTTTTAGAAAAAAATTACCATACGTATTATAATAATAGAAAAGTATGTATGCGTTTAGTACAAGTTGCGCGTTATTGGTTACACTGACCTATATTGGAAAGTGTTTTGAGGTGACTTGATCAATTGCTGTGAAATGCGTTGCTTAACGAAACTATGACAAACCTTTAATCTAGTCAGATCAGCGACTTTTTAACTCTAAGAACTGGGCGGTCTCATTTGCTTAAGATATCAATTGCAATGTATTATGCAATCACTTATGTAGGGTTAAAAGGGGGATGGATTGTCAAAAATATCGTGGCACGCACGGACGCGAGACCCTGTGCCGATGAGCGGGTGTGGTGGACGATACCTCGTGTTCCTTTAAACCGGAATTAGCTGTGAAGTGCGACCTTGAAGTGTGAACTAGAAGGAATGTGATAAGTTCAGCTTGTTACAGGGGAAGGTCTTAGGAGTCATCATACTTTACACCTCTTTTGCAAGTGAATATCTTTAACAAATCTTTCAAGATCGTTTTCTGGAGGTGTGAAACGTCACAGCAGACATGGGATTTGGTTCATTCTCACGTTGACAGGTTCAGCCCAAAAAGTGCATTATTTTACCAAAAGAGAAGAGAATGACAATTGTTTTTATACACCAGGTCTAGGCTAAATCTCTCTGCGAAACCGGCCCTAATATTTAATGGTCTCTTATTATTCTCTGACAAGTATAGTTTATAACGGCACTGTAATAACCCCTAATTAAAAGGAGGCCACGGCTATCGCCATTTTAGCAGAGTATTGAAAGTGTTGATCATTTAAGATATTTAATTCAAGCATTTGTTTATGGTCTCAGATATAGGTTCATGGTCTATAGTATTGTGGATCTTTTTTATTCAAGCAAACTGTAGGCCCACGTGAATTTGCAAAGCACTTTTGTATTCAATTTTTGATTAATGGCGCCAATATGTCAGGGTTAAGGTTTGGTTTTCAAGTTTTAGGGTGATGCGTAAAAACGGCGCTAGGGGACAGTGGGTTTGGCCACATTATTGAGTCGTCATTTGAATGCAAATCATTTGGGTTTGAAGAATCGTCTGACGTCAGGAAGGAAGACCCTAGTGCACCTTTTCTTACCACTACCTTGTCAACAGATGTAGATCATGTGAGACAGTATCACGTCCGGACCTACTCGCATTTCATTTTGGGGAGCGCGATTGGACTATACACAACGGAGCCAAAGCCGGGGGATTGTTTTTGAGATTTACAAACGCGGCTGCAGTGCAACTATGTCAACCTGAGTCACTTTTGTCACCGTTCCCAAATCATGTATGTGGGATACCTCTTGGATAAAGAAGGCAGCATGTATCACCAAGGACCTGTGAGACGCACAGGCATTAATATCCCACCCCAGAACTTCGCTTCCGCGCCACAATATTCCGACTTTACTGGATATCATCATGTGCCAAACATGGATACGCACGCGCAGTCTTCGGGGTCTTGGGGCACTCCTTACAGTGCGCCCAGGGAGGACTGGGGTTCGTATAGTCTGGGGCCTCCTAACTCGATTCCCACGAGCATGAACAACTCCTCGTCGGGACAAGTTTCTTATTGCTCGCCTGAATACAATCCCATGCACGCGCAAGGGTCAGCAGTACTGCAGCCACCTCCAGATAATATTTCTGTTGCTCAACTTTCCCCTGACAGAGAGAGGCGTAATTCCTCTTACCAGTGGATGAGCAAAACGGTGCAGTCGTCTTCTACGGGTGAGTCAAGTCATCATCAATTACATTGTGCTGAGACATGCGTGCAATGTGGGAATAAAAAATGCTACGAGCGGAAGATCTATTCATGGTCAAGTGAATATTTAGACTTTTCTAACAAAAAACGTGTTGAAATGTCCATTTGTGCTGTGAATAAGCCTTCACATCAAAACGCGCGCAACAGGTAGACATGGCATTGAGAAAATGGATTCAATGTAACCATCTAAATTGGGTAATTTTTTGTGATGAATCTTGAAACACAAAACAATCGGGTAAAAAGTACGTTGAAGAAGAAGCACTAAGATTAGATGTTGTATCGGTTACCCGGCAGTGGTCGAAAATAATAGGCTTATACAATAATGCTCTAAATTCGATTTAACCAAAACGTTTTGTCAAATGTTTAGGATTTTACATGAGCATGTGGTGTCAAACTAATGAAACTTTGTAACTTGTAAAGAGAACTTCATGCATTACATTGTTAATAATTCCTGACTATAAACAGGAAATAATGGTTGCGCTAATGTTCTACTAAAATATGATTTATAATATTTCCATGTTTTCTGTGTACGCGGCTATAACTTTGACGAGGAACCGACAGGGAAAGGTGTCAAGGAACGGCGCCAGGCGCGCTTGTAATGCAAATGTCTCTACTGTGAACTAGATGCGAGGACTACTTTTCCTGCCACATTGTCTCAGGTTTTTCAGGGTTATCTGACATTCAGGCGGTGGCTCCTTTCAAGACCCGGTTTTACTTTGATGTGTAACAAAGTGTGTTCCTTTGCTGCTATTCTTCGAGCGTTCGGTGCGTTGCTGTAAAAGTTTATGTTGTGTGTGTATATATACAGGACATCGGCGGATACAGGCCTATGCACGGTTTTGAACGCGCAATAGGCCAAATTATTTCTTAACTGCATACCGTCGATTAAATGTGGGAGATATAAAAAATTCGTTATTGTAGGCTATATCAATAAATTCAACTATAGTTACTTAGTTAATTGTCCTGTACATTCGTTAATGTAATCCCTTTCTGAATAATCTAGGAAATTATTATATTCCAGGTGCATATATATATATATATATATTTATCTATATATTTATGTATATAGACTTCTTGGGGGAGGGGGGCTTTTCCTGGGTGTAATTCTATGCGTCTGAATAGGTGTATCAATACATTTTAAGTTGTTCAAAACTTTTAACTATATTATAACCTAACTATATTTTCTGCCTAATGAAAGGTGCCGACGTGTTTATGGTTTATAAATCAACCTGTGCAACCTGATCCAAGCAGAAGACATTTCTGAGATTGCATCTACTTGTAACTCCTTTGTGTGTCCTGTGTTGTCTCTTTACACATCAATGGAGTTTAGGTAATATCTATGAGACTCTTTGTTCTGCAGTTTGTTCCAAAAGTGACATCAAAAGAAGATCTGTGCCTCAATTTGCATATCTGCCAACCAAGCCACACACCCTAGTTTAAAATAAACAAAATAACCACCACTTCAGTTTAAGTTTCTACCCATACGAATGTGAAGATATTAGATAATTAAACAATCAGATTGAATAGGAAGTCGGAGTTTTTTTTATAAAGGATTGCCTTTTCGATTTATTATAACGTACTGTAATAGTATTTTTCCTTTAAAGATAAATGAAACGTAAAACAAGCATACATTTTGGGGTTTAAAATATGCCTCTGGTTATTCATAAGTAGGGCCCATAAAGCATTTTTAATTCCGATCATTTGTCTTAATTTCAGGAAAAACAAGGACGAAGGAGAAATACAGAGTGGTGTACACGGACCACCAGAGGCTTGAACTGGAGAAGGAGTTCCATTTTAATCGTTACATCACTATCAGAAGAAAGTCAGAACTTGCGGCTAATCTTGGTCTTTCAGAACGACAGGTAAATCAACCAATCATTAAATGTGTATAGGATTAACAATTTAAATAATACATCGAATTTAAAGCGAAATAGGAATTGACAATTCGGGTTTTTTTTGCGTTTACAGGTGAAGATCTGGTTTCAAAATCGCAGAGCCAAGGAGAGGAAATTAATCAAAAAGAAAATGGGATCTGATGGCAGCGGAGGTTCGGTACACAGTGACCCGGGTTCAGTGAGTCCTCTGCCGGTACCAGGCTCACTCAGCCCGTCGGATATTCACAGCTCTCTCTACCCACCCCCCGGAATGAACACCTTGCCATCTATTAGGAATATACAGCAAGTTACTGTCACTCAATAGAATTTAATTTAGACCATCCAACATAACTGAGCACTCCGACACGCTGAAAGGACACTTCCCCAAGATTTGGCTCTCATTGGATTATGGCGTCCTGAAGCGCACGCTGTGGATTACGAGACTTCGAGGAACAAGATGATTTATAATTGCAACAAAATGCTGGAGGCTCTTTAAATATTGTTTTTATAGAATAGTTCAAATAATAAAAAACATACAAAAATAGGTATGGTTCAGACATGTAGGGCTATATGCTTAAATTGTTTGTGTCTGAGTTATTGAGATAAATGTACTTTTTTAAGTGAGAAAGTGTAGACTATAAGTGTTTGTAAATAAAAAGATAAATCTGGTACATTTTATTTGAAGTTTATCTGGACAGAAAAGGGATATTATTCATTTGGAGCTTTAAATGGCTTGACAAACTCTTCATGCATTTCTGCTCCAATTTGATTGCCAAGCACACTTAACTTTTTTCTACAGGGGTAAGTGAAGCAGGTTGTAAATGTGATGCGGGTAGAACGTTTGTGACGGCAACGTTCAGAATGTAAATAAAATGTTGTTTTTTTAAATAACATCCCGTTTCCACTTATTTCATTTACTTTAAGGATAGCCTAACACGTTGGCCCCTTAACAGGAGTGTTTTCAGACTGCTTATTGTTGATATAGTTTAGGTCTACATGCGCAAAAAAGCAAAATGAAGAGGGTCATTACTAAAAATGCATCTGCTTTTAACCGTTATTTTACCAGGTAGGTATGTTAAGAATATATTTACAACAAATATATTCAGGCTTACATCTCATTATATGAGACAACCACGGGCGTTTTCACATTGTCGGCTCAAAGATTCGAACCAGCGACCTTTCGTCATCTGGCCCAATGCTCTTGGCCATTTAACAACCCTGCCACACAATTTTATTTTTTCAATCACAAACATAATTCGATCACTTTTAATATGAGGACGACAGTAATTTATTTGTTTAGGTGGAAAAGCCATTAAGGAGTACAAAAAACACATAGCCTAATCGAATATAACAGCCCTAATAATAATGAATAGCCTACATTATTTTAAATGCACCAAAGAAGTGACCAAGACATTTCAACTCAGACAAATTAAAACATGCCTGTATATGCAGTCTAATTATTTCACAATTTGGTATTTTAAACAGCCACAAAAACGTTTAACCTCAAATTACATTTTGTAACTGATCATCAAGTGAAATATTTGAAAAAAACGCGGTCTTTTTATCAAGGACTTAGGAGCTTAAATAGTGTAAACAGGCCCTCCAATTCCGCACCCCATCAGATATGATCCAATTATAAAATATATATAACCTATTTATTGTGCCATTTTGTTGCAACGTAGCAATTACAGGCTAGTTTTGTTCACAAGTTACAACAAAAACACGGCTGATGTTGCCGGGTGGTGTAGTGTTAAGTTGTGATTTAGTGCAGGGATACGCTGATAACAATCATGAGCTTAAAATAATGTGTCT
>JACXGJ010012555.1:0-17773 GCA_016801105.1 Esox niger
CACACACACACACACACACACACACACACACACACACCTTACCTTTGTAACCACTCCAGATACAATCACACACACCTCCCTTGGTAACAATTCCAGACTCAATCACACACACACACACACACACCTCCCTTGGTAACAATTCCAGACTCAATCACACACACACACACACACACACACACACACACCTTACCTTTGTAACCACTCCTGATACGATCACTGGAGGTTTCGGTGGGCTGGAGAGAGAGACAAAAAGAGCGAGGAGTTAAAAAAAATGGAATCCCAGATTCCTGCCCTGACGTTCTGACGTTCCGTAATTGCATGTTGATGATACTCAATGCCTAATGCACTTTCTCTGGCAGGACGCTTTACTTTGATCACCTTGAACATTGATTAAGAACAGTGAGTGTGAGGACAGGCGTGTGTTTTATGTGGTATGGAAACTAACACCGTGGCTTAGAAGAGACCCAGGAGAGACTGCAGCTTGACAGTTTCCTAGAAAGACTGAGATATTTTATTTTGGTCTTTAAGAAGACAGCCGTGTCACACTAAGAACTGCCCCCCGAACCCCCACCAGTCCCAAAACCTCCTGAAACAATTCCACACATTTAATCCCATTTTCAAACTCAAATTCAACCCTGCTCTCCACCGAGGCTTGTCCTCCCTTATGGACCGTACCAACCCAGCCCTCAGCCCCATGCCTGTCATGACCGTCCTCCAACCCAGCCCTCAGCCCCATGCCTGTCATGACCGTCCTCCATCCCAGCCCTCAGCCCCATGCCTGTCATGACCGTCCTCCAACCCAGCCCTCAGCCCCATGCCTGTCATGACCGTCCTGCATCCCAGCCCTCAGCCCCATGCCTGTCATGACCGTCCTCCATCCCAGCCCTCAGCCCCATGCCTGTCATGACCGTCCTCCAACCCAGCCCTCAGCCCCATGCCTGTCATGACCGTCCTCCATCCCAGCCCTCAGCCCCATGCCTGTCATGACCGTCCACTGCAATCCCCTGGACAACAGAGACACAAGGGGGTCTATAGTTACTGTGTACAGCAGAATGGATAAAGGACATCCCTGCCGAACGCCCCACCCCACTCAGACTGGCCTACCGAGCCTCTCCACCACCTCAACCAAACTAGAAGCACCGGAATACAGCATCCAGGTCACAAATAGAAAAGCCAACAAGCAAAACAAAGCAGCGAAACCAATCTTTATTATTTACTGTTTAGCAACATGGCTAATGTGTATCCATGCACATGCGGTGTTGTCAAGTTTTACATACAACATATTTTTACCAAAAACCCCCATAGATATTCATAGATTACGAATGAACATCCCACCAAGTTCGCCGGACTTAAGTATGAAGGTGGGTAGATCACTGATTGGTCAGCTCATCGTCTCCAGTGGAGTGACATCACAGACATACCCAGTTGATCTTAAGTGTGTGAGTCTACTGTTAGACACTCTGTTTAATTAGCAGACTTGTTGATCTGGGATCAGTGACAAGATTACTTGATCTGGGATCAGTGTGAAGACAAGTGGACAAGATGATTAAGGTGATTAAGGCATACATTCTGAGTCAGCCTGCAGCGAAAACAGAAAGGAGTTGGGGGAGGGGGGCAAGATGCAATGACAATCACAGCCTGTAGGGGCCAGTGACGAGCCAGTTTTGGATAAAGAGCCAGATAGAGACAGAGAAAGAGCGAACAAGCAGGCATTGGAAATGGAGAGAGTGTAAAGGAGTTGGAGAAAGTGCACAGGAGAGAGATGAAGATAATTAGGCTAGGTCCCACCCCTCAGGCTGTTCCCCAGGGGACCAGGAAGTGTTTGTAGTGTTGAGGTCGGCAGTGCTGAGGTTGCCATGGAGACATTTCTCTGGTTCCTTTCCAGCAAAGTTCCTGTCAACTTCCTGACTGGATTCTGTGGTGGAGACTCACTTAAGAGCCATTCTACTGCATACATTCCGCTCCTTCTTCATCCGCTTTCTCATATGTTCCTCATATGTTCTGCATGTCTAAAAACACGCTGGCATGTCTACACCCAACCACCGAGGACGTAGCGTGGTCCGCTTACACCCAACCACCGAGGACGTAGCGTGGTCCGCTTACACCCAACCACCGAGGACGTAGCGTGGTCCGCTTACACCCAACCACCGAGGACGTAGCGTGGTCCGCTTACACCCAACCACCGAGGACCTAGCGTGGTCCGCTTACACCCAACCACCGAGGACCTAGCGTGGGCCGCTTACACCCAACCACCGAGGACGTAACATGGTCCGCTTACACCCAACCACCGAGGACGTAGCGTGGTCCGCTTACACCCAACCACCGAGGACCTAGCGTGGTCCGCTTACACCCAACCACCGAGGACCTAGCGTGGGCCGCTTACACCCAACCACCGAGGACGTAGCGTGGTCTGCTTACACCCAACCACTGAGGACCTAGCATGGGGTACTCTTCCAACCAATAGACAACCACACTCACAGCTAACAACAAACACCCGCCAAATCTCACACCTACATTGCTGCTAAAATATGTTGTTGATTGGATTACTAATTTGGGGAATGTTGTCTAAATGGTGAATAAAAGTGATTATGATTTAAAGTTTTGATTATTAGTGTTCATACTCTTTCATTTGTATTCATATTGTTTCTTGTGACTGTTCACACACATCCCCACCCTGAAAGGAGGTATTTTACATATTTCGACACACGGATGTATAATCTTCACTTCAACATGTAAAGATTACCTAATTTTACAAATGAGACACGGATTATACTTTGCGATCATTTAATAGTTGTAAGGTCAACAGAAAAGCAATTTAATTGAGCAGGAAAAATAAGTGCACGCCTAGCTTCAGTAGCTGGTGTTGTCCCCTTTGGCTGAATTATCTTCAGGTTGAATGTTTGTGTGCACCTTCCGGTCCGCTCTTGGCCAAATCTGGTGGAACGACCTGTCTCATGTAGATTGCCAGTGATTTTCCACCAGACAGGGGAATGACATACTGTGAATTGACTTTGTAACCGCACCGGGTTTCATGGGCATCAATAATCTCCTCAGGGCATCCGATAGGTCTTTTGATCTTAGCATGATGTCACCACACTCCCATATGGTTAAGACCACACCAGACCAAGTTTCTAATCACGATGGAAGGCTGCACCAGACCAAGTTTCTAATCACTATAGAAGGCTGGACCAGACCAAGTTTCTAATCATGATGGAAGGCTGGACCAGGCCAAGTTTCTAATCACTATAGAAGGCTGGAACAGACCAAGTTTCTAATCACTATGGAAGGCTGGACCTTACCAAGTTTCTCTGTAAAGATTTTTTCTCATAATGTGAACATGTTTTGCTGCACGTAATTACATCAACCACTCCAGTAGCCATACCGGTCCTACCTCAACCACTCCAGTAGCCATACCGGTCCTACCTCAACCACTCCAGTAGCTGTACCGGTCCTACCTCAACCACTCCAGTAGCTGTACCGGTCCTACCTCAACCACTCCAGTAGCTGTACCGGTCCTACCTCAACCACTCCAGTAGCTGTACTGATATTGTGGATGGGTACATCCATAAGATAAATAACTGGTAACGAAATGGAAAGGCAATAATGCCCATGTGAATATGCATGTTATTAGACATGATTAGGTCATTATAATAACAACATTATAATAGCTACACACAAAAGGGCCAGGGGTCATTGAACAATGTTGGCATGTGCAGTTTCAACTAAAAGAAAGAGATCTATTTGACAATCAATTGAGTAACTGATGTCCAACAAAAACGGCTGAACCCACTGATTGTCTCTTATCATGCAAATATTCATTATCTATAACACCATCAACAAATATCTAACAAGCTGTTACATTCATCAGAACTGTGTGTTTGATCTTTTATCAAATTTTGAAAACTACTGCTATACTTTACGAAGTGACTGAAGGAGTCACGCTTTGGGCCAAGCGGCCCTCATCAGAGGGGATTTTTTCCACAGGATTTCATACAGGCACTTTCAGCGCAGCCTCTGATGTCTCCAGAGAGGAGCCGTTCTGGTGCCAAACTCCCTCTCAGGCCAAGCCGGAGGGTCAGGTTCTCTCTTTGATCACGCGTCTCTCTCACGCACATGCCCTCTCATCTCTCCACTCCCACTTGCTCTCTTTCACTCTGTCACACACGCACACACGCACACATGCACACGCACACGCACACGCACACGCACAACCCAGATATCCATGTTTTCTATCCCCTAACCCTTAACCAAATAGTAACATTAACTCTGAACTTAACCCTTACCAGAATAACCTAAACTTTGTGCCAGATAAAGCTTCTTGTAAAGGATAGCACTGGACCAATGAAACTCACCTGGTCCTCAGTCAGATGGTAAAACAGAAAAACACACATACACCTCCAAATGAATGAGATAGCAGCAAATAGTCTGTGTAAAACAGAGGCAATTAACTATATTGTAAACACATAATATATTGTTCTCTCATATTTTGAATGACAGATCAACAACAACCGATGAACAAAATTTTCCCAGTCTTCGATAAATATCATGACTGCTACACTCTAGAAAGGGATCTGGACAGGCCTAGTCCCCATCCTACTGACCACTTTCCAAAACATCTGAACTGCTCTTTTAAACCTCTTTGACTCTGCCAAAGATCCTTCCAGCTTCAGAGGATCAAATGAAGAGGAGCTGCCACATTAACGTGGATAGTCTGCAAGGGGCACACATTAGTTAGCCGTTAAAGTGTAGCATATGTCATGTGAAAAACTATGTACACTGCCTGGAAAGTTTGTTGTGAAACACAAAATACGTTTCCGTCGTTTATTAATCAAAAATCAACAGAAAGGATATTTCTGAATATGGAAACGGTAAGTAGAACCCAGGCTTCCATAGCTGGTATTGACCTCTTTGGATGAAATAGCTTCATGCAGTAGTTTCTGCTAACTGGGTAATCAGTCATTTTGAATTGATGATTTTTTTTTTTTACCCCTTCAAATGGCCTCACATTCTCCTCAAGAATTTTCTGGTACAATACGGTACTGATAGTACACTCAATAGTATCAAGTTGGGCAGACCCTGAGGCAGCGAAGCAGCTCTAAGACATTATGCCAATGCCTCCATACCTAATTGTTGGTATGAGGATCTTCTCTTCAAAGACAGTGTCTTGTTTTTGCCAAACATGGCATCTGGCATTGCAGCCAGACAACTCCACCTTCGACTCATCAGTCCAGAGCCCTTTGTTCCAGCCGTGTTGGTCTTCACCCAGGTGTTGTCTGGCAAACGGCAGCTGTGTCTTGACATTTACTTTTGGGAGCAGAGGGTTGTTCCTTCCTGACCTCCGTTCTAGGCCAAGTTAGTCCAGTCTCTTTCTGAAGGTTGGCTCACGCACTTCAACATTGACTGTGGCAAGAGGCCTGCAGATCCCTGTGATGGGAAAGGTAGGTGTACTAACCATTTGTCCAAAAGGAAATTAACCGTGGGTTGTTATTTAAACAAATTGTGATGAGTAACCGCGTACCTTTTTACAAATAAACGTGGTATCAATTCTTCACGACTGTACAGTATAACATGGAGATTAGGGTGTAATTATTCACATGACTGTACAGTATAACAGGGAGATTAGGGTGTAATTATTCACATGACTGTACAGTGTAACAGGGAGATTAGGGTGTAATTATTCACATGACTGTACAGTGTAACAGGGAGATTAGAGTGTAATTCTTCACAACTATCCAGTGTAACACAGAGATTAGGGTGTAATTCTTCACGACTGTACAGTGTAACACAGAGATTAAGGTGTAATTCTTCACGACTGTCCAGTGTAACACAGAGATTAGGGTGTAATTCTTCATGACTGTACAGTGTAACACAGAGATTAGGGTTTAATTCTTTACGACTGTACAGTGTAACATGGAGATTAGCATTGGGACATCTTCAGGCATAAGCCTCCAAGTTCGTGCCAGTCAGGAGGGATTTATCGAGTGGAGCGCCGGTTGACACACTGAATGGAGGACAGTCATATGTGCCAAGCAAACACTCTGACATCCACCAAACGGCGACAAGACAACAAATAAACTGCTGGCGTCCTGGGAATATTTCCCCCAATTAAAGAGACACTGCTTACGAGTCTGGGCACAGGGCAGAACTTTGCTGGTCCATGGAGGGCCGAGCATTTCCCCAGCACGTGATGTGTCCCCGGACACACCCAATATAATAACGATGTTCCGGAAATAAACCTGGAAATGTGGCCATAACAACATGTTCTAATAAAAGAATGTGTGCCAGTTGGTAATGGGCTGTAGAAGGATGAAAAATAAGGTTAAAGACTTGGATGTTTTACCATCAACCACAGCTACTGGTCTATTATAGGCAGGTGAATTACCAGGTAATTGGGTGGATTGTTGAAGTTTACTACCAGATATAAAAATTAATCATGTCTCAATATAAGGTGTTTGTGCATGCATGTAGGACGAAAACACAATGACTTCTGTCTTGATGTTCCACAAGCAGATGCCAAGGGTCAAAGTTCAGTTGATCAATAAAAATGAAGGCGAAGTATGTGCTGTAAGAGGCAACATAATTAGGTGTAATACCAGCCGGGAGATGTTTCGATTTTACAGATATATATTGCAGATGTTAAATACTTGTGTTAATCTAAGACTTTTCTATTCTGTGGTAAACAGGAGCAGTATACTTCAATCCAGTTAGTAAACGTGCCTTTTTTGTTTGGCAAAGGTGCGAGATAAGAGAGACGAAAAATAGTAGCCAAGGGTCAAATGTCAGTGTGTGCGTGCGTTACCTAGGCTCCTCCACAAATTCCTCGTCGTCTTTATCCTTGTTGGAAGGGGGCTCAGGTGGTGTTGCTCCCTGGTGCTTCTGAACAATTCTCATTCCCCCTGCCTTCACTGTCACACACGCACACACGCACGCACATAATGAATTAACACACTGTAGCAGGTCTGAATCACCGTCAAAGACTATCAAGACACAACCATTTAGGAAATGTTGTTGAAATGTGTCGTTCGGTACACACAAAAGCTGGCAATTGAACTTTGGACCAGACCAACTTTGAACAGATAGTGGAAACCGACAGGTCTGTAGCACTGGCTATGAAACTGTTGCGCAGGCTTCACTAGATTCTATAGCTACGGCCAAAAACCTATTTCTCCAATTTGTTTAAAGTATCAACCAAACCACACTTTTTAACTCATCCCTAATCTTCATTTAAAATGTCTCCAATACATTCATTATAAACATGTGGAATTTGACTTTATGGTTATAAAGTCTTGCAAAATGTTATTATACACCTGTACAGCGATATTTTAATCACAGAGTCGCAAACTCTCTTGACTTTCCGAAACGCGTGCAAAAACGGACTTTTGAGACCATGTCTGCAACTGTCATCATCAGTACATCAGTCTGAAAGCGACACGTTAAGATTGCCGTCAAAAAATTATCAACTCAAAATCGAAGAGGTGCCATTGAATTTATGGATTGCACATGCGCAGTTCTGCACGACACGACTGGATGACGTTTTTGTAAATGGACTAGCTAGTTACGCAGCCACTTTGCTTCTAACTGTGATTGGGCATTTCCTTTTGGAGAAACACTATTTTCTTACCGTCATGCAGAATTGTACTTGGTCCTAGCTAGCACAGTCCTATCATCAGCTAGTTGCTATCTACTTATCTATAGTCAGTTGTATAGGACTTGTTTCTACCAACTCAATACGTCAGATTCCTCACTTTAAAATACTCCCTCACAACTTCTAATAGAACGGTATGACAGGGGTGACAAGAAGTGAAATTATAATGATCATATTTAAATACACTACCGTATGTTAAGCCATCATCACTGTACAATTATAATCACAACAGGGCTATGTCACTTTCCATTTAGCATAGGCAACATCAAATAGTCTTGCAATTATTGTGTTATTATAACGATACAATGAGTGTCTTAATACGACTCAAACATTTAAAGCTACGATGTTGCTCGTCATCTGTGTAATCAGACAAACACACTGATATACGATCAGATTTCGGTCAAAACCACGTTAGATCTCAAACAGGTTAGACTACTTCCCATCTGACATTATTAAACCGAATTATTATTGCCCCATTAAATGCTTCACGGAGAAAATACGTCAGTTGAGCAATAAAAATGAAGGCGATGTATGTGGTGTAAGAGGCAAAATAATTAGGTGTAATACCAGCCGGGAGATGTCCTCCTTTGGTCTCGATTTTCTCCTTCGGCGGGGAAGACATCTCTAATTTTACGGATATATATTGGAGATGTTAAATACTTGTGTAAATCGAAGACTTTTCTATTCTGTGGTTAACGGGAGCAGTATACTTCAATCCAGTTAGTAAACGTGGCTTTTTTGTTTGGCAACGGTGCGTGATGACGACAGACGAAAAATAGTTATGTCTGACGTCGGTGGAGTGTGAATTGGCTACGGAACGGGGCTGGTGACAGAATGAATAATTTACTCTATCGAAAAATAAAAAGGTTATCATACGCGTGTATTCTTGATTTAACAATACAACGGGGACAATACTGTATCCAAAGAGTTATTAAACAGGAAAAAGTTGACAAATGGCGACATTTGTCCTGTCCCATATTGAAAAATGATTTTGTATTTGCATTAGGTTTTGGGTTTAGCTAAATTACAATTAGGGTTAGTGTTACAATTAGCTTTAAGCATTAGCGCTAGATTAAGTTTAGGCAAACATTTTAGGGTTAATTTTTACTATTATTTTAACCTAATTTAACCAAGCGATTTTGTTAATAACCAAGTCTTATTTACAGCAAGAACCTGGGGTAGTGTTCGAGGGTGTCTTTTGCTCGGGGTCTAGGGCACCTTATATGGTTACAATAAAGATTTTGTAGGATTAAGTAAGATTATTTTAAAGGTAATCAACTTTGTTGTCCCTTTAATGAGATAGCCATGTAAACGTGTGTGGGTGTGTTAGTTATGTCAAGACATTTGTGAAGACATTCTATAACGCACTATTCCCCTTGTGTGGGGGTGTTGTAGTGCTCTGAAAGGTGTCAAGGTGTTGATGTCCAATCAGAAGGCAGCATGGTCACTGCAGTGTTTTTCTCCTCTTTGTGTGTTGGTCTGTGTGTGTGTGTGTGTGTGTGTGTCTTGTGTTTGCGCACATGCATGCTTGCATATGGCCACTAGAGGGGAGAATAAAGCTTTGAAAAAAATCCTCAAATAATAACGCGTTTTTATAACAGTCGTGACACTGCGTACCTGTGCGTGCGTGTGCGTGCGCGCGTGTTTGAGAAAGGATGTGAGTTCTCATCTGAACTGTATGAAAGGCATGTGTACTGTGACAGAGCAAGTATACCAGGGTGTTTGTGGGGCTCTGGGTGGTGCTAAATACTGCAGACAGTGACCAAAGGTTCCCCCGGTCCAGAACTTCCTGTTCACCTATGAAGGCAAGTCCACATAAGTCCAACTGCCTGCTCTTCCTCTGGAGCAGACACTCTTCTTCAGAGTCACAGGAGACAGTATGTCTCTCACCCACACATTCTCTCTCACACACATGCATACATTACTTGATTCTCCACAAGTTTTTATTACATTGATTATAAAAATTATAATTGCGATTGAGTGAGTCCAGTGTTGTCCTTCAGTGTGTGCATATGTTCTTACATTTGTGAAGTCCAGATGTCCTCAGTATAGTAACACATGGTAAATCATCCTTAGCAATATAAATAACTCTATTTAGGTTTGAGGTTAAGTAAATGGCCATAATGTATTTTAAGGTGTTAAGGTTATGGTTAAAGTTAAGGCCAGGGGTTAGAAAATATTGTAAAGCATTTTTGATCCCCAAAAAGTCCTTAAGCGTGTAGTACGACCAGCATGTGTGTGCAGTTTGAATGTGTGTGCGAGTGTGTGTTTGAATATGTCTCTAGGAGAATATCTCTGTGATGGTTAACTGAGAGACAGAATGGGGACGTCACAGGTGAACGACTATGCTGTTTCTGACAAGCACGCTCTATCCCGCACCATTTCTGTTTCCTTAGAGAAGGCAGAGGAGCCTCTAAACCTCCATCCATTTGTATGTCCCTCTCTAGCCCTGTCTCTATCTACTCTGTCCCCG
The DNA here is from genome assembly GCA_016801105.1 of Esox niger. Taxonomy (NCBI): domain Eukaryota; kingdom Metazoa; phylum Chordata; class Actinopteri; order Esociformes; family Esocidae; genus Esox; species Esox niger. The sequence goes on from JACXGJ010012555.1 coordinate 10,119, forward strand.
GAGGAGGCAGGAGGCTCAATCCCTCTCTCCCTCCCTCTCCCCCCCTCTCTCCCCCTCTCTCTCCCCCTCTCTCTCTCCCTCTCTCCCTCCCTCTCTGCAGGGTGACGGGTGTTCACAGCAGCCAGAAACCCCAAAACAGCAGCTGCTGCAGCACTGAAGAGTAACTTCTGTCTATCCCTGTCTGCACTGGGTAACACTGCTGTCCTGTCATGTTTCATTCAGGGTGATGGGATTCCACCTGACAGGACATCTCATGCTGTGTGCCTCTGTGTGTGTGGAAGAAGAGAGACACAAACAGAGGGACAAAATGAGAATGAATCATATTATTGTGTCATATTCACAGCACAGCAGATGTATTTCTGACCAACTGAATGTGTCCCCTGCTAGCATGAAATGAACACATGGATAAAACGGCTGTTTTGTTCCAAACCATTCCCTGCCAATCACTGGTTGCCGAGGTTAGGTGTGTAGCTGGGCGGTTAACCGCTATTCCTGTTGTAATGTTGCTATTCTGAACACTGATGGTTTAGTATTTAGCTCGTCAGCAGCATTAATCATTGCCGTCATAGCCACCCTGCGCCAGGTATCTAGGCAGAGCTAAAATTGAACCGTCAGGGTTTTCAACTCGTCTCTAAAAATCACACAGAGCTGTCTGAGCTCTTTCTCTCTCGCTCTTGCTCGTTCTCTCCATTCATTCAGGCTTTTATTGCCTCTCTATATATGTACCTTTCTCCTAAAGCAGAGAAGAATTCCGTTCCTCACATAACATTTTGTTATGTCTGACTGTAGGTGAGGCACACTGCCCAACATTGGTCTTTGTCTGGAAATTAATTCTCGAGCCAAACCCTCCAGAGTGAAGACCTCCTCCTCTATTGTGCCCAGGGTTTTGCCATGGCTCGGTGGGCAGAGGTGGGCAGAAATAGAGAAGAGCAGTGTACTGTAGTGCCTGTCTTTGGCGCTGTCTGTCTCTGCCGTGCCGGAACAGAGGCATAAAATGAAGGTGAAATGGAAGTTATTTGCCATGCTGCATTAAGTACCAACATGCTCTGTGGGACTACTTGCTCTGACAGTCCAACTTGCCTAGTCATTGCGACAGGTAATAATCCAATCATGCCAATAGAGTTATTACGCAACAGTCTATTTCACACAGCCTGGGTCGCCGTGAGGTTCCAGTCAATTGCTGAAAATGCCCCTACTTACTCATTCAGCTGCTCTAATATGTTTCCAGGCTGGCTTTCTGAATCAAAAATGTCGACACAAGGGAAGCAGGAGCACAGCTGAAGCATCTGTCTGTGTCTTGTCACCGCGGTTCACCTGGGGCGTGGCGTGTTGAGCCGTTACCCTGTAGGGAGGACTGATTTACGCTTGGTAATTAGGAGTAGATTTAACGGCTGCGATGGCGTGAACTGGCGGTATCAAACACATGGAGACAGATGAGGACGCCACCCACTGTTCAGGGACAGGCGCTCGACGTGTCTTCGGTTCACCAGAACACTGCACCATACGACCGCGTCTTGGGCAAGGCCGAATGACACCATACGACCGCGTCTTGGGCAAGGCCGAATGACACCATACGACCACGTCTTGGGCAAGGCCGAATGACACCATACGACCGCGTCTTGGGCAAGGCCGAATGACACCATACGACCGCGTCTTGGGCAAGGCCAAATGACACCATACGACCGCGTCTTGGGCAAGGCCAAATGACACATCGAGCCCACTGGATGCGCACATTCCGGATCTACACGGCGAGACCTTCACTACCCAGAACCCCTCTTCAGACCCCGCGGACCGTCCAGGACCGACGCAACCTTTCACCGACAGGCATTTTCACGAGGCGGACACAGCTTCTCACACAGGCAGCTGTGTCAACGCTGGTCACTGGATAGAATAAAAAAAAATATCCAAATAATCCAAATATCCAGCTGTAGTCACCAGTCGAAGAAAGGACTTGGTGGCTCGGCTGTCTGACTGTGGGTTCTGACGTTGAATGGAGAGAACGCAGTGGAACCCGAGAGAGGACAACGACCCCCAGACTAAAGCATCATCGATCCTCACACCCTGACCTCTGACCTGTTGTAATAAATGACCGAAAGGGCAATGCTGCATGTGTTTTACACGACACCATCTATTCTGTTTCCACCACAACTCGGAGCCCCACTTCCCAATCAAGGGGCCGTCTATGATAAGGCACAAAACATGTCAGCGCCACCCTCCCTGGCCCCCACCCCTTGCACCCCCCTGCACACCCTGTACCCCCCAGCCCTCCACCGGCAGAGTTTATTAGTCCAGATGTAATCAGATGCTTGTCATGGAGCCTGTCAGGGAGATAACACCAATCATCTGCCATGCGATTTATCTGTGGGGAAGCAGGGAAATGGCTTTCAGGACACACATACACACGGACACACGGACGGACACACACACACGGACACACACGCACAGCAGGGTAATAGGTTTTGTGATAAGGATCTCCAACATCATCTAAAATCGAGATACATGAGGTAGAAGAGGATGGCCCCAGGTCCAGGGAAACACTCTGAAGTCTTAGCCCTTCTTTAACATGAAACTTCTACTAAGGTACTGTATAGAATGGTTTTAAGACTGCAATGCCATGGATCATTAATTCAATTTGATTTGGAATTCCAGCATATGACAACAGAAGGAAGGTTTCAGCGTAAGAGTTCAGAGTTTCGTGGAAGTTCTGCAACATAAGGAATAATACATGACAAAGAAATGTGAATAATCCCTGAAACGTGACTGATGACCCCAACACAGTATCTGAACTCGTATTCCAAGGTTCACATGCCTACATGGCAGCACAAGCCAGTGTCTTCAATATGGGGGGGTTGATGCTTTTGTGTGACTGTCAAACCTTCAGGCTTACACTGTCTATCAAAACAAGGTGTGCACTGTGTTCCTGACAACTAGCCCAGTGTTTCCCCAAACACATTCAGCCTGGGACCCGATTTGTTTTCCAATCGTGTTTTTACTTGAATGTACAGTGTCCTCCAGAGGGAGCTGGTGGCCATAACCACCAGGGCCAACCAAACCACACCCCTCGGTCGTCCTATATCTGCCCTGTGTACTAATCTGATGCTTCCTGGTCATTCTGATTTTGGCCAGACAGCATCAGATACATGGGCTTTACATACCAAGGCAGAAGGGCGCAGTTCCGCTTAGCCAGACGTCCTTTGTGCGGCGAGCGTCTTGGACAAACTCGGTTAGATATTTCATTTGGACGCACAAGCCATGGATGTGGATTCAGCACGAGTGGAGAGTTTTGGCTCCTTCAATACCGGCGTGGACATTCGTCGAGTCAAGATCGGCGTTGGTTTCAGAATAGTATATTTTTCCACTGAAGAGCAAGCTGAGCTACAGTTGGTGTACTGAACGCACCCGAGGCCAGATAAAGTCGGAAACGGCGGAACAGATTGCAAAGAGTCTTTATTTACCTGGTGTTAAAGGTAGCATCCATACTCAGTAGGGGTTTCTAGTAAGCCAGGACACAACAACACTACTCACACCATGGTGCCAACATCTTCATCATCATCTTCAGTTCTGTTAGGACAACCCCAATGTCCACACCAGCTCGCTGTTTAGAATGCATGGCCAATACATTACAAATCACTGGCCTGCTGGTGTGGAATTTGGAGCAAAGTGGTCTAAAACCGGGTGTTAGATCTCTATTGTTGTCAACGTCATCATCATCATCATCATCATCATCATCATCATCAGTACAGTCATTGAACAGAGTCATATAGTAGATGTCTTTTTTCTCTCCTTAAACACTTGCTTTTAGTGACACTGACATCTGCACATAAAAATTATATATATATATATATTCATATCTATATATAAAGATTTGTCATTAATTCTCTATGGATGTGTATGTCTGGTGGTGTTTACCTTGGGTCGTGTTGTAGATTCTGACTCTTATCTGGAGCGAGGCCTCCTCTTTCAGACACTGATACACATACACACGCATTAACGCACACATGCACACACACATACATATGCACACACTGTACACACACGCACACACTCAACTAACACAGGCAGGTGTGTCCATTGAGAACGGGGGGGGTGTACTACAGCTATACCCTCTGGGTAATTGGTTTCCTCTGTATTGGGTTATAGTCCCATCAGAACACAGGAACAAAAGCAGGAACAGGAGGGAGAATGACCGGTCAGCGGCCATCTTGGTTGGTAATTGCCGAGTTCCCACACATCCTCCAGTCTTGGGCTAGAACCAGAGAGGTCAAAGGTTGGCACAATTTCACATGTCTCTCCAATGTACAGTAGTGGGCTGTGGACCCACAGTAGAATATCTCGGTTCAGAACGGACAGGTTGTACCATGTATATTTGGAATGATAAAAAAAAACAAAAAAACTTTCCATTCCGGTTAACACCATCTTTTAAATAAAATGTCAGTGCGGAAAACAGATAACCAAAAACACATATTTCAAATTTCTACATCTAATTGTTTAGGCAGTGAAAAGCACTTCATCAACATGGAGTGTGGAATGATAACTGTTTGTGTAGTTGGTCTTAAATCGTTTCAGATTAATTTTTCTTTTTCGTTTCCACAACAACTTTACACGATTGAAGAAAATAAATACTGCTTGTCCAGCGCATCCCTCTGGCTGTTAGAACAGATGCTGGTTTTAGACAGTGATCTCTGCCAGACATTGTTCCAAAGTGTGTGTGCTCGGTCTATTTGATTACAAAAAAAAACAACGTATCCACGTCCGATGGGTGGGTTTGTGTGCTTTCGGAACACACCGTTCTGCTCGATCAAACGTACTGTACACCAAAATACTATACAATCCACAACATGAAAAAGAGATGTGAAAATGAAAACTGAAGAGGCTGGATGAGTATTCTGGAACAGGAGACATTCCATAGAAAGGTAGAAACTCTGACAACGAAAGTCGGAGGTCCGTTTAATGACCGGGTGGAAAGTTGTTCCCTTTGTTTTCCCTGTAAACATCCACTCCTGTCTTGTGCTTGATGTACTCCTCCTGTACCTCTCCATATGTTCCATTCCTTTCTTTCCAGCTTGCTGAATAACCTTCCGCAGCGCTCCTGCTCTTTTTCCACTCCTCTTCTCCGTTCCGAAGGTCAAGTGTTCCCCGCCTCCTAAGAGGTAGGAGCACTGCTCCGTCATCCAGGGCTTCTCTCTCCTTCCTTTCCATCAAGGCCTTTTTCTCTGGTTCTTTCTCTTTTCCTCTCCCCTCTTAACAAATCCATCCACTCACTTTTCCAGCGGAAAAAGGTTAGAACAAACTGAACTTGCAGAAAGAAAAATGTCCCGTTGTATTCATGCACATGCACAGCCACCCCTGACCCCCTGACCCCCTGGCTCTCTTCCATCCCCCCTCCTTCCATATTAATACCCCCCAACCCTCATTTTCATCACCAGGGTTCTTTACTCCCGGCCCTGGAGGACTGCAGGACCATGGAGACTTTTGTTCCAGCACAGCACTAACAACCCCGACGTCCTGAAACCAGCTGTTCACCTCGCCCTCCCCTCACGCCACTCGAGTTGTTCTTAGTGCTGGGTTGGAGCTAAACCCGGCACCGGCCTGTTTCTTTCCGGGACCGGGGTTAATTCATTCGTGACTTCCGCGTCTAGACCCAGGAGTCTGGGGAAGCTGGGTAATGGCTGGTCTCGTAGTTCAGTTCGGAGTACGGCCGGGCTGCGGAGTAGAAGTCCACATAGTTGCCAGTGGACTTGAGGCCCAGGTGCATCCGGAGGTCCGTGGCGGTCTGGGCCGGGGGCTGGGGGAGGGGCTGGTCCGGGGGCTCAAAGAAGGAGTCGTCCAGCAGGCGTCCAGGGTTCTGCGGGGGAGGGAAAGAGGGGGGGAGGGACGGAGGGAACTTGTCATATTCTGTCGGTGGAGGAGAGCAGTCAGCCTGCGGAGCTTGGGCCACGGGCTGGGGAGGGATCTGGGAAGGGAATAAAAACAAATCAACAAATCTTATTATCTCACCAGTGACAGATTTCCAAAAATTGTTTCACTACGTCTGAGGTGATAAGGTTTTGAATTGGATATGGGTGGATGGCTGTTTTACATTGTGGACAGGGCAGAGGTGAAGATATTGGAAACATAATTTATCAGAAATTCCGTCTTCCTACAGAGTCAACCATGACAACCATCACCATGACACCAGATGCCAGGAAGGTAACTTGGCAACAAGACATAAAAATCTGTGCCTCTGTGTGTTCTTGTGGGTGTGTGTGTCTGTGTGTGTATTTGTGAGAGTGTGTGTGTGACAAGCTCACCTGGTTGTGTTTGATCTCATCATTAGCAGTCACATAAGAGTTCCGGAACAAAGTGGATGTTCCACAGGAGATTTGGACTGAAAGAGGAGAGAGAAATTGATATTCCCAATGTTTAATAAAGAGCGATGTGTAGAGTATGTGCTACAGAGAAACATGTTCAATTTGTGTCCCTTAACTGGGAAGAATTTGGTAAGTCTTCCATTTTCATTAAGTCATGTTGATTCAGGAAAACACAGAGGTCACAGTCAGGTGCTTATGTCGCTGTCCCTCTACTGACGCAGTCCCTCTACTGAGGCAGTCCCTCTACTGACGCTGTCCCTCTACTGACGCTGTCCCTCTACTGACGCAGTCCCTCTACTGACGCAGTCCCTCTACTGACGCAGTCCCTCTACTGACGCTGTCCCTCTACTGACGCAGTCCCTCTACTGACGCTGTCCCTCTACTGACGCAGTCCCTCTACTGACGCTGTCACTCTACTGACGCTGCCACTCTACTGACGCTGTCACTCTACTAACGCTGTTACTATACTGTACTACTATCACTGTTACTATACTATCCTTGTCACTATACTACAAGTACCACTGTTATTGGGGTAAGTTACAATTTGTAATTCAGCCAGAATACATCTGGTACAACTCCTACTCTTACTCTATTACAGCATGTCATTCAGCCAGAACAAATCTGGAACAACTCCTACTCTTACTCTATTACAGCATGTCATTCAGCCAGAACACATCTGGTACAACTCCTACTCTTACTCTATTACAGCATGTCATTCAGCCAGAACACATCTGGTACAACTCCTACTCTTACTCTATTAAAGCATGTCATTCAGCCAGAACACATCTGGTACAACTCCTACTCTTACTCTATTACAGCATGACATTCACCCCCAACACATCTGGTACAACTCCTACTCTTACTCTATTATAGCATGTCATTCAGCCTGAGAACATTTGATATAATTAATGAAAGATGTTTGGTTTGATTCTCAGAAAGGCCCCGTATAAACGTTAAATGCAAACACAATCCTATAATCTTTTTGATTAGATTCAATTTGATTGTTATTGAAGTACAAGTACAGAACATCAAAATGCAGTTAGCATCTAACCAGAAGAGCAAACAGAAGAAGGCAGAAAATGTGTAGACAAAAGAGAATGATGGAACTTTTTTCGTTGGTCTCACACACCTGCCATGGCATCTTTCCGGGATGTATGCTCTCCTTTGTTGCCGTGGAAACCTGCGTTGGTTGCCGTGGCGTCATATTCAGGCTTACGTTCTTTTATACTCATCATCTCTCTGGGAGAGGCAGGGGCGCTCGCTATAACACACACACACACACACACACACACACACACACACACA
>JACXGJ010012556.1:0-17704 GCA_016801105.1 Esox niger
GGCGTGACACGAAGCCGCAAAAGCTGCGCAACATTTAGAATTGATTGTGATTTATTAAGGAAAAAATGCGTAGGATGTGCGTGCGCACGGTTTTATAAATCCGAATATTTCTGTGCGTACGCACGTCCTATGTTTCATCCGTACGCCATTTCTGACGCAAATCCTACGCAAAGTTTTATAAATGAGGCCCCAGATCTCAGACCACACACTATTACGAAAATACATTTAGAATTTGAACAAACCTTCTTACAAGTGAACAAGTCTTCTCACAATACTTTAACCTAAGCGATATTGACTACATTTCTATATATCCAGATGCCAAACTGCGCTTAGAGTATTGCACTAGTGTTTCCATTTCAATTGCTGACAGGTGTGTGCTATATAACAGAACAAGAATAAAACAGATCCAACCCCTGACTCACATTCTGACATATCTTGAAATATTAATAAAAACAACATTTTTCAGACAGGCAAACATTTAAGCAATTAAGAAACATCAGTGCACAGCTTGCCAAAATCAGACTATTATGTAAAGACAATCAGAAGGTTATGGGAATCGGACCAAATTCTGGAAAACTGTTAAAACCCTGAAAAACTGTACATCCATCAGTCAACCACAAAAGCCACCTCTCCACCACTGGCATTTGCCCACTTACTGTCTGATTTCCAAATCCTGCAAAATTCTCTTGTGCATCTAAGTTGGGTGCTGGATGCACATTAACAAATGTTATGCTATTTAGTAGATCCCAAAATCAAGTTTTGAATGATTTCAAAATTACAACACAGTTTTTTTATAGAACATGTTCCTTGGAATCTGTTTAAATGGCAAGCGGTCATTTAATTTATTTTTTGGGATAACGCCTTAATATTTAAAGTCTACAATTTGTTTACTTTCTAGAAACAAATCACATGCCTCCATTAGAGGGTTGTGTATGAAGTTGGCACAAGCAACCCAAGAATTCAAAGAACCAGGTAGGTTGAATCTAGCAAACTTAAATGCACCATTGCCCAAAACAACAGGGAACTGAACCAATGGCAGAACTAAATACAAGGCCTAATGAGTCAACACAGAACAGATGAGCACAAGCACAGGACTAATTAACAAACAAGGACAGGAATGAACAATGAAACTAAAACAAGGACTGGAACGATTACGTAAGGCTGGGAACGTAACATTACCCCTGAGGCGCGGCTCCGAATGCGGCTCCGAATACAAAAGTAGAGGGAAGGAAGGCAGGGACAAAGCAGGACACCGCCACACAATCCCAGCCAAACTGGAACACAGAAAATTTAGGAGGTGGCCGACCGGGAGGTGGCCGGCCGGGAGGTGGCCGGCCGGTAGGTGGCCGGCCAGGCGTTGGCCGGGACCGAGACATGTCCCCCATGGCAGGGTCTGGTGCAGCAGGTGGACGACCTGTAGGTAGCTCAAAGCCTACAGGGTTTGCAGTGTTTGGATCTGCATGTGGATGGCCTCCAGTCCTGCAGGGGGCGCCAGGACTGCAGGCAAGGTCAGGACAGCAGGAAGTGCCTGGGCAGGACAGGATCACCACACTACTAGAGATGCCAAACTCTTACTCTGAGTTAGGTAAAACTACTTTACACTACATTGCCTTGGAATACCCTGCTGAGTAATTATATATTATTTTTTTTAGTTGCCTATATGGCAGTTTAAATGTCTGATACATTTAACCCTAAATATCTGTTTCACTGTGAACTGTGATTGGTTTTGTAAGTATGTATGCATTCTATTCATGTGTATACATTCTGTAATACAGGGCTCAACTGTAAAACAGACAGGTCTCAGCTTGATTTCCCTGTTTAAATAAAGCTTTAAAAATATATATATTTCACGTTATTTCCCACCATCATTTTGCACATTTCCTAACAAAAGTACATAATGAAGATGAAGGAACATTCAAAGCCAAACCAGAAAAAAGGGCAAAACAGGGTAAAGAAATATATACATTTCCAAGGAATCAAAAATCCCCTGGAGCACAGTAAAATCTCTTATTTAGATATAGTGACAATATTGCATGACTGTGACTGTCTGGAAAAGGCCATACTCAAAAGAGGAGTATTCGGACAAGAGGGGCACTAATCAAAGAAATCACCAAAAGCCCTATGACAACCTTAACAGAGTTACCACCTTCCACAGATACTGTACATATTACACATTTTTTTACGGGAAAGTAACAAAGAGAAACAACTCATTAAATCTTAGCAACAGTTTGCCGGAAGACGTGGAAATAGATTCTATGGTCTGATGAGACCAAAGCAGAGTCAAAGTAATCACTATGTTTGGCTCACCCAACACTGCACATCATCTCGAGAACACCATCCGTACTATGAAGCATGGTGGTGGCAGCATCATGCTATGGAGATGCTTCTCTGCGTGCGGGCCTTGAACACTTGTGAAGATAGAGGGCAAAATGGATGCAGCAAAATAAAGAGAAATCCTGGAAGGAAACCTGCTGAATTATGCAAGAGACCGGGCACATGGGAGAATTCTTCCATAGGAACAGTAAGCCCAAACATAAGACCAAAGCCACACTAGAACAAAAAGATTAATGTTGGTACCTGAATCCAATTGGTGGACAGAGCTTTAAGTCCCCTTCCAACTTGACACACTGTGGCTTGAGCAAGTTTGCAAAGAAGAATCAGTCATTGATGATGAATTGCTGTTTCCCAATATTCCTCTTTGACATTATGAACTTTATATGTTGTTTGGTGGCAAAAACTCCTATTTAACATAGTAATATTAGCATACAATAACATTTGGAAAAGTCCAATAGTGTGAATGTTTGACAAACACTTTAAATATGACCCTGTTATGTCACTGTTACTGTATGTAGTCTGTCTGAATGGAGTAGGGTAATGTTAAGCATCAAAAGGCGAAATTACATGAAATTATGAAAGCTAGGGAGCAAAACATACATCTGGTTTGCTTTTCTTCATCACGTTTATTGATTTCTCTTATTTTTTACAATAAACATGAGCAAAAAATTATAATAATAATAATAATATAAATACAACACCAGCAAAAAACAAAACAAATCGAAAGACAATAAAATGATCAGCCATTTTCATTTTGGGTGAGACTACCCCAAAATGTTTCAAAGGATTTCTGCCTTAGACCATGTTATTAAGGTGCCTGATTCTATACATTTTGCTATTCTTTTCAGGAGGACCTTCACTGAAAGTTGTCTTACTGCTTTAGAAGTGAGTTTAAAACAAATGGGTTGTTTACACTGGTTTTCACACATGCAGTGGTCACAGGCGAGGATTGTACTTTTTGGGGATAAATTCTTAGCAGTTGCATTAACTATGCAGCTTTCTGTGGAATCAGTGTAGCAGATCAAACCAACTCCCTAACCCTTTCTTACGAAATCTTGGGGCCCATATAAAGATGTGCACTGATCACCTTGAAGAGCAGCCAGCAGTCAAATGAAAACGAGTGGAGCTTTCAACAGTGCAGCCATTCAATATTGCTAGGTTAGAAACAAGATAGATAAAGATGTCAGATTGACAAAAACAAACAAAAATGTTCTACATTCAACCATACTTGGTATGTGTTCAACTGTCAAGTTTTCTTTAGTCTCATTCTGAAATCTGAATTTACAGATACAAGTCCTACCAAGTAGCACCACTGTCATAATACAATCCAAAGCTAAAAGGTAATTTCCTCTTTTCAAAAATTTAACAATAAAAATACTTTCTCTTTGAAAACAAAACCATTATGTGTTTCTATTGTTGACTCTTTAGAATATCTATTGGCAGATATATAACTGTATACCTATTGTATATGTGAACATAATACAAACATGTTCTTTCTCTTCTCACTCTCTTGATGATTCCTGTTATTCTATATTTGTTACAGCCATTTCTAGAATACATACACCATACAGCCACACAGGAAATACATATATTGCTTTTTGAAGACATCTCCAAATGATCATATAAAACGAATATATGGAGAATGAGAAATAAAATAACATTGGTGACACTGGGGAACAAAATATCTGTCCACCAGGAGGCACTGTTGTCATTTTGTGAAACCTACTCATTCTGTTACATCGTTCTGAATGAATAGGACTGCTCATTAAATGACATTCATACAACATCCTTCTGAAACATGTTTGAAATTACACCCTATCTCATATAAATATCTGTGGTCTGATAGTTACAGCATGATTATTTCATACTATTACATTTTGAATGAATACATTCATCTTTGGTTGGAGGGAATGTGTATAATCTAACATGACTCATCTTATATGCAGACTAGAAAAGCATTTGTTTTGCTAATAGAGTATCTGTAATCTACACATAAGTAAATACATGATTGCACATTATGGATACTCATTTACTTTTTGAATTGATTGTGGATGGAATGGGCTCAGGGGACAAATGTCTTGTGATGCAACATTGTGCGGATAGAATTATGATGAATACATTGAACTGAAAGTATCTGTTAAACCAAGCAAGCAGGCATTTCTTTTCTCCTGACATCCTTGTGTGTGTGTGTGTGTGTGTGTGTGTGTGTGTGTGTGTGTGTGTGTGTGTGTGTGTGAGAGAGAGAGAGAGAGAGAGAGAGAGAGAGAGAGAGAGACATAAAGAAGAGGGAGGGTAATCACAAGAATGAGGGACTATGTGGATAAAGTGGAGTGTGTGCTCTGGATTAGCTGACCAGATTAAAAGATTAGAGTGAAATTTAGCGAGGCAAACTGAGTGGAGCAGGAATGCTAAGGAGCAGTTAGCACTAGCATTGGTCACTTTGCTATCACAATGTATGCAGAATACATGTTCAACACTGAGTCCGATTACGTTTTTCAGTAAATTCTCGGCATATATTTTGCATCTATCAAAGAAAATTGAGTATTACTGCTGAATCCTGATCAGGATATTTCTGAGGTGCCACATCAACCAACAATGAAGAATGTGTGGATACACGCCCTATACTGACTGAGAAAACCAGCCCTAAATGTCAACCCAATCCGTCATTTGAGTGAACAGATGCTAGTGTTCTAAAAGTATTGCTATGACGTCGTAGCGGGATCACAGTCACACTGGCACAATGGCACAGGCAAGGCCAGGTGCTTCAGTTCAGCATTACTTGGTCAGATCTACAGATTGTTCAACTGATGAACGGGCTTTTCTCATTATGTGTACCTAATCAAGTCAACAGCACAGCTCGGGTATCGGTGCAAAAGAACATTGAGTGACACGGGACCACACGCCGACAAATCCTCTCGCAATGCACATGCTCAGTTGTTAGAGTGCAGTCTCCAACACCATGGTTGGTCTCTTTCACGCTGAAGAATGTAGTGGCAGAGAATCCTACCTGAATTAAAAGGAATCAAACCACTGCCATCTGCAAAACAGACCTACAGACATTTAGGTAAATGTAATCAGAAATGTTGGAGGCAGCCTTGAAATGAAAGTTGGTCTTATAGTTTTGAAAAATAAGTTTCCACTCCATTTGTACTTTTCCACTGACACATTTCCTCTTCACAGGAAACACTCAAACCAGTGCAAATCAATACAAAATAGACAAACAGCATCCATAATGAATGTGTACAGAAACGCGGGAAATAGAAAGCTATAAACAAACCACCTATCCCTTACTGTTAACAGCAGTGCCCACCAACCATGTGCTCAATGTAAGAACAATGTGAACACATATTCATGTTATGAAACCCAAATCCAATTTGTGACTGTGATACACCATTCAGGTGTTAATGACTATAAAGAAAAGTCCTGTATGGTGGGCAGAATGCATATGATGTGTGACTAATGAATATTGCACATTGCATATGCAACTTCCCGACCTACAAAATGTAATGAGTCTTGCAAAGGGAATGTCGTCCGACAAACGCACACACACGCACGCACGCACGCACACACACACGCACAAAGGCCTTGACCTCTATAACTCCCCGTGTTGGAGATGCTATCTTCTTCAAACTCAGGTTTCATACACACAATGGCTGTACGGTCCGTCCTGGTGGCCATGGGTTTAACATAACCTCATTTATAATTCACACATAGCAGAGCTGTGAGCAGGGATGAGGCCACTTCCCACACTAAAGACAACACAGACATGCAAAATGACCCGGCCTTCATTCACCAACACGTCTTTTCATCGTAGGTATTAGCTGTTGGAATATTAAGTGCAACAAAACAGACACACTGACATAAGAGTATGATATACTGAATAATTAGATATACTCGTTTTGTGGTGTGTTTTCTGTATATATGTGTTGAGAGGGGCACTCTTTGGGAGAGGCAGTAAGAAAGGAGCAACAGTAAACTGGTAAGAGGCTTTGCGTCTCCTTGCAAACTTTGAACTCATACATGTTTATGTCCTCTATACCTCCTAGGTAGTCATGCAGTAGAAATTTACGTCATGTCAAACTAATTGACAGAAAACAATCAGTCCCCAAGCTCACACACAGAAAGAGACAGAAATACCCGTCTTTTTACTCCATCATTCTGACATCATCACTTCACTTGACGTACAATTCCCCACATCTAGGGTGAATGGACGTTGTAAACATATTTTATACCTCAGACGGTGTTCATTCTATTTCTGTGTGTGTGCGTATGTGTGTGTGTGTGTGTGTGTGTGTGTGTGTGTGTGTGTGTATGTGTGTACCTGTGCACAGAATGTGGTTGGGCTTGAATGCAAGAGAAAGAGAATGTAAATTTAGATTTTCGTGTTGATCCTCAGTTTGAAAGACACTTTTCCAGCAAACTTGTCTCTTTCGCTCCCCGGAGGAATGCTGTTGGAGATGATCCTGCACTCAATGTTGACGTCTTCGTTGAGGGTGATGTTGAGAAACTTGATGGCCACCAGAGGCTGGGAGTAGTTCACCTGAAACAGGACAATAGTTCAATACATATTGAAATGTCTTAACGAGTTGAAAGCACAGGCACAGTAATGTGTAATAACAATATAATAACGTTGGCTCAATAACATGAGATATTCTAAACGTAAGAATCTGTTCATAAGTTATGACTTCTGAGGGTTGCCATGTTGGTATTGTGGGATTCTTACCTGAGCTTTCTTGCCATAGTAAGGGTAGTACATTAGGTTGAATGTGCCATTTCTAGGGAAATACACCACCTCTCCAATCTTCTCAGAGTCTTCTTTCTGCAGAGACAGATCATCAAGGTGATTGGGTCATGTAACAGCCTCTTCCATCCGAAGCGTGAGGGCAAGAAGGGGAGACCTACCCAATCTGAAATCACTATGTCTAATAATTTCAAAAGATATGAAGATATGGGTGGAGGGTTATCAGAAATATACACTACAGTGGCGTCCTTACCCATTCATCTTTGCCAACTTTGTACCTCTGAGAGTGGAAGGACAGAATGGATGGTAACAGAATTTAAAAGAAGAAAACAACATAAAGATAGGGTGTGAAATGATCACATGAAATGGTGACATGCAATACATATAAGCAAAGAAAGACAGACACAATGGAAGGTCAGGGGTCAGAGTTCAGGGGTAGGAGTGCCTTCGGTAATGCATGCACCCCACTGGACCAACTGAGCTCATCAATCAGTTCAGTAAAAAAATGTAACATCTAAATGTGACATGTAAATGTGACATGTGTTTTAGTAAAGGGAAAACATTCCCATGTATTTCATAGTCAATGATTCCATATTGCTGATATAATTGATATAATTGTTATTTCCAACAATATGTGTCGTTTCTCCATTCATTGCCTGTCTTTTTCAAAGTATTAATGACAATTAGTTTAGCAATCATGTGACGCAAGTCAATGTCAAACAAGCATCTATAAAAGGTCCCATAATTCCAGATGTACGTCAGAGCACAAACCAAGTCATACCAACCTCCCGTAGCCTTCCCATTTGTGTCAAGGCATAGATCTTGGGAAGGCTGTAACAAAACGTACTGAAGCATGGAAAGTTCCAAGGAGCACAGTGTGCTCCACTGTGGAATGGGGTTTGGAACAACCAAAGATGCTAGAGCTGCCCGTCTAGTAACATAGTAACTGGGAAAGAATGGCCTTGGTCAGGGAGCTGACCAAGAACACGAAGGCCAAAGAACTTCAGGGTTTCAGTGCAGAGATCGGAGACCCTGCCAGAATGACCATCTGCAGCGCACAATCGATCGGTTCTTCATAACTAGATGGAAGCCAGTCCTGAATTTAAAGCACACGACACGTGCCCGGAGGTCTCTGATAGTATGAGGGAATATAGTGCTACTTCTGGTGAAAACAAGTTAATGCTCATCACCTGGCTTATACCATCCCCATGGTGTAGCATATTGGGGTATCATTCTTTGAGGTATGCTTCTCAGCAGTGGGGACTGGATGACTGGTAAAAATTTAGGGAAGGATGAATGGAGAGAAATACAGAGAGGTCCTTGAAGGAAACCTGAATCCCCCCAACCCTAAACCTTTATGCAGCAAATATTGTAGGGACTAGACTCCAGTTACTACAACTGTTAAATACTGTATATATCCTGTATGTTTTACTGATGTACAAAACCAAAATATGTGATATTAAATGGTGGAGGAGAAGAATATTTTTGAATAAAGCCCACAGCTCTTGTAATGACTAATTTTTCACATTGGAGACCAATCTCACCTGTAGCACATTTAAAAACATTCAGAAGGACCTACTGTATGGTCTATATAGACTAGAAAAGGGATTATTTTAACACTGTGAGTGTTGAATCCTGACATGCTTTTTTGCTGTGTGGTCTTCTAGGTTGATAAAACATTAAGTGCCTGAGGCACTTGAGTACCTGTGTTACCTGGCCCTCACAGTAATGGGTGAAATTAGAGCAAGATACATGATGGGAGTAAATTCAGCAGGGACTCAAGGAGAGTGAGAGGAAAAGAGAGAGAAAGGCTCACCTTCGCTCCACAGGTGACAAATGGAGCCTCGCCATCCGTTCCTGGCAACAGCCCAATGACCTACAAGGACAGACAGATGAATAGACAGCATTTAACCACCATCCCCCACTAACCCATACAATTTATTTTTGTGATTCTGAAGATGATAAAACGGTTGATAAAAGTTTTCTTTGTACATCGTTGGTATTGTACTTTGCAGACTCCCAAACATTTCTTTGTCTCCTCCCACTCTCCCTAACGCGTGTTTCCAATCCACACCCCAGGCGCTACCCTGCCCAGCCCCCTTCCCCTCTCTCCCGTACTCGGTTCAGCTTGATGATGACACATGGCTTGCCATCCTGGTATCCATAGGTTCGGTCACTGATGCCGGAGCATTCATCTAGAAGTGTGCGGTTGAACTGGCAGGACCGCTTTGGGTTGTTCTTCACATCACCGCTGTCTGCCTGAATAAAGTACTGGTCTGGTTTGCACTCATCATTCTTCTCAGCCTGCAGAGAGTTGTTGTAGGCTGGACGGGAGAGAAATACAGTTTGATGTTGTTTCTTACACAATAAATGTATTTACGTGAGAGATGGGTAAAGCGGTTTGAAGACCAGGAAGCTTACAATGACAGGGCAGTAGGTTTCCTCACGAGGGAACCAGGACATGAGTCTCTCTGATGTGTCTGTGTAATGACCGAAATGTAAATACAGAGGGAAAGGCAGACACACTCACGAGAGAGGAAGTTGTCCAAGGTCTTGGGGTACATGTCCCAGCTCTCCGTCATGTGTATGTTGTAGATGATCTCCATCGACTCTCCCCTAGGTCGGATCATCATGCCTGCAGACAAGAGACAAATAATGTGGGAAGCCTGAAGTATAGCATTACTATGTGTGATTGTTTAGGGTGTTCATGACTAAACAGAAGAGACATGATAAAATGTATGTTTTTATTTTGGGGGTTAAGTGTTTGAATACGTCTTAACATGTGACATTATTGAAATGATATTTATTGACATTATTATTATATTCATAGTACCTGGTGTGCCAAGCCTGTCTTGCCAGGTGGGTTTGTGGTCATCCAAGGTTTGCAGCATGACATACATGGTGAGGCAGAACATTCCAGCTAGGAAGATGTAGAACACCAGGTAGAAGAGTAGAATAAGACCTGTAGAGACACAATATGACAAGTGCGCAGATACAGTATTAATCTCATATATATTCTATATTAACCGTAGACATGTATTGTATCAACCTAATACAGACACAGTAATAACCTCAGATATATTCTGTTTTAACCGCAGACATGTACTGTATTAACCTCAATCAGATATAATATTAACCTCATATATATATATTCTATATTAACCATAGACATGTACTGTATTAACCTCATTCAGATACAGTAATAACCTCATATATTCTGTATTACCCGCAGACATGTACTGTATTAATCTCATACAGATACAGTATTAACCTAATATATATTCGGTATGAACCATAGACATTTACTGTATTAACCTCATTCAGATACAGTATTACCCTCATATAAATTCTGTATGAACCATAGACATTTACTGTATTAACCTCATTCAGATACAGTATTAACCTCATATATATTCTGTTTTAACCGTAGACATGTACTGTATTAACCTCATACAGATACAGTATTAACATTAAACAGATACAGTATAGACCTCATACAAGACAACATTGAACTAAATATGGCCATTCCATTACCCATGGACAGAATAGCATACCTTACCATGAGGTAAATATTTTAACAAATCCTGAAAAGATGAAAAGGCCATGTAGAGTAGGTCATATGTTGTCTTTAACATACTATACACTCAATCTCTTTCACACTGTTCCATGCCGATAATGAACAATGTGAATAGAAACAACCCAAGAATCAATCCAGTGTACCTCCAACCATAAGCCTCTACTTCCTCCAGTAGGGACTCATACTCTCTCTTTCTCAAACAAATACATTTTACACATGAGGAAACAAATTGTTAACTGCATATTAAATTGGCATCTGTGTATTCTCTGAAACATTGTTAGGACATTTAAACATATTGTACATTCATACCTGTCTGTGCACTTCGAATCACTCACAACTTGTGCACAAACACACTCACACACCCTCACCCAACCTTAGCAGGTAATGATTAATGCAGGGTTGGATGTCTAGTCTTTATCCAAATGAATTATCAAGTAACACTAGCATTAGGGGAGAGAGCTGAGAACAGGGGAGAGAGGGTGAAAAGGGGGGAGGGAGGAATGGAGACAGAAGGTAAGAAGAGCTGAGAAGCCCCCCTGCAGATTAATGTGGGGGTCAGAGGATTATGTACAAGTCTTATGGACACAAACCATAATGGAGACCATACGGTTACATGTCAGCATTTGATTTCAAGGAAAGAGTGGATGTTGAAACGAGTGGTTCTCACTGGTTATGCCTCAGGATCCAAATTGAACCAGGTCATCTCAGTTGTGGCCCAAAATTCACTATAACCTGTCAGGATTTTTTCATACCACGAAAATGAAGTAATTATATTAGACAAGGAACCAACAATCCCAACATTTTCATTGCCAATAATTACATTTTGTTTTTATTCTTGATGATGAATTTTGGCACACTCGCTTGTTTGAAAGCATAACATCTGATCAGTAATGTTATATCATTATGCAAGAGAATATGTTCATGATATTTTCTGCACACTATCCTGTTGTTTATTAGTTTCCTGTTAATACCCAGAATTAATATTAGCATTCACTCTGGGATGTTGGCCTTCTAGGCAGAGTTCTTCCTCTGTCCAGTGTCTGTGTTCTTTTGCCAGTCTTCTTCCTTTTTATTGGCAAGTCTGAGATATGGCATTTTCTTTGAAACTCTGCCTAGAAGGCCAGCCGCCCTGAATCGCCTCTTCACTGTTGATGTTTTGCAGGTCCTATTCAATGAAGCTGCCAGTTGAGGACCTGTGAGGCGTCTGTCTCAAACTAGACATAAATGTATTTGTCCTCTTGCTCAGTTGTGCACTGGGGCCTCCCACTTCTCTTTCCATTCTGGTTAGAGTCGGTTTGTGCTGCTCTGGGAAGGGCGTTGTACACATCGTTGCATGAGATCTTCAGTTTCTTGGTAATTTCTCACATGGAATAGCCTTCATTAGTTACAACAAGAATAGACCGACGTGTTTTAGGAGAATGTTCTTTGTTTCTGGCCATTTTGAGCCTGTAATTAAACCCAGAAATGCCCATGCTGAAGATACTGAACTAGTCTAAAGAAGCCTATTATTTTGGGTGGAAAATCACTTGCCACAATGGCCATGCAGGTCATAACAGATATGAAAAAAGGGGAGTTGACTGAATCTATCAGCAGCCCCTTCGTTCCATTACTCAGCACTGTCTGCACAGCTTGTGGGCCATCCTGCGCTGTAGGTCTGCAACATCCCTGCTGGGTGTTTCCTTATGCGGAACTCCAACCTTGGGCCCTGTCAAAAAACACCATGGTATCTCCCACTAGCAGCAGGCTGTGGGCCCTGGGCCTCACATCGTTGCCAAGCTTACAGAGATCCATAACCAAAGGGCAAGGGGAAGCTGTTCCAAAGGATACTGTTACAGACACCGGAGCTTCTTGGTGAGTGAGAGTAAATGTATCTGTGGGTGTCTGTCTACTTCTACCAGGTTGGTTGGATCTCTGTTGAAATGTAGCCTCACAGAGGAGTAAATGACAATAGCAAAAGGGCATCCTGCAGGTTGGTGTGAGGTGGGATAAAGAGAGGTTTATACAGTAAGGAAGGGGTTCTGTTGCACACAGTGTGTAGGGAGGAACAACCCTGCCGAGTCATCCCAGATACTGCACAGGCCCTGTTTCTGTCAGACTGGCACTGGTCCAGCCAATGCAGGGATGGACTGACATCACTGAGGAAAATGTGACATTACTGCTCTGCCTTCATGGTGGGTTATGGCGCCCACAAATATCTCCTGTCCGACCTCTCATCAATGGTAACCCCCTCTATTTCTATGTCTCTCCCTTTTTGCCCCTTCAAAACAGAAAGTTCAAAGCAAATGACAAAATGGTAGGGAAGAATAGGCCGGCAGTGTCTTGTGGTTTCCCTTTCAAGATGGTAATATGTAACCCCCTTAAAAGATGTATATTTAATTTGGTATGTTTGATCAGGATAGTATTCAAACATCAATGAATAAATGTGAATGCGGTTTTGAAGCTGTGCTATCAAACAGAGGCTTTGAATGGAAATGCTGGTGAGGACAAAAGAATATGTAAGTGCTATGGCTATTTTCATATTCATGATCTTTTGAAATTGCCCAGGGATTTAAGAAATATTTCCATAATTGTGTAACACACACACACACACACACACACACACACACACACACACACACACACACACACACACACTTGCATGAAACAGTAGTACGACTGAATTTCTACACTTCTAGGCTGTAGAGGGCGTCAGGGCTAATTTAAAGACTATTATATGCGGTCTGGAGGCTGGATCAATAGGGGTATATACCGTTAATGAGGTATATATGCACTTAGTTCATGGATCACCTATATGTTATATAGGTTTTGGCTATCTACAGAAATAGCCTAATTAACGAGTCTTATGGAGGGCAGCTTAACCCAGGCACCAGTCCTTAAAGCACCTGTAACGCGCTGAGCTGGATGAAGAAGTGCATTCTGGGAAAATCGCTAAAGTCAACGATCACCCCACAGTAGGCATATTTCACTTTCTCTGCGTGCTGGAATATAGTGCCAGGGACACTATATCACTCGTAGAAATGCCAAATGTTGGATTGTTGTGTAAGTGAATCATAGCACTTATATTCAAAATATATTTTACCGTAATCATTCTGATTAAATGCTGTATAATTAATTAAAATAAATGCTATGAAATTGTTGTGCAGTTTTATTGTTTTGAAATTACTACTCCGAGGGTCAACCAATGAAGTCATTAGACTGGGATTACATGCTGCGATGATTTACTCACACTGAGATGGAAACGGCTGGGGGGTTGGAGGTGATACAAATAGAATGTGGCCCTCAGCTTTACCCAGATTAAAATGCCTCAATGTCATTACAAAAGAGACATATGCGTGCATTTCTGCTCCCACGAACATTTGTAGGTTGTGCAGTCGTCGTTTAAAATCTCAGATGTTAGACTACATTATCTGATGTTATTTTTTATTTTGTTTGCGCATATTATACTGCTGATCTTGGCATCTAGCAGGCGATATAACTTTTATCAAATTCAAACTTCACCGAGTCAAAACAAACATTTTAAAAGTGATTGTACACAACCCTCAATTGTTACTGTTTGTTGCCTATTTGAGTGAACGACGAGCTTTTGCTGATAACAAATGCGACTATTTGAAGTAACAACTGTCTCTGCCCCAGCAAGCAGGTTGAAGTAACGAGAGTTAAATTTGAAACATTCTACTGTATCCTTTAAAAAGAGCAATGTCATATGCATTTAATCTGAGGAAGTTCCATTGCCTCCACCCTTGTGTCTAGACGCATTGCGCAGGGAACTCGGAAGCATAAATGAATACATTAAGAAAAGTAATGCTGGCAACATTTCGCCAGAACCACACGTAACCCCGCATTTGAATTCCAGCACCGCATTTTGGACAGCGACCAATCTCATTACCTGACCCTCCGTTAAGACAACGTCTTAACATTGTGCACTATAGGTTAGGCTATGTCAAAATGTGCTCACAAATGTTATTCTACATTCCGATTGGTCGCATTCATAAGTGCCCAATGAGCACAAATAGAGGATGCTGATATAACCTGTAGCTGAATAGGTGTTAGAGGAAAAGCGGCCATCTCTGGCACTTTGGTGCAAGCAATCATGTAGGTAGAATACTATAACTCACCCCAGCTGCTCGCTGTCCTGCCACAAAATTCCCGAGTCCTGGGATTCCATATGAAGTCCTTCCAAGTGTTCTTCTCCGCATCCTTTGCCATTTTACGAAATTTCTTTAATCCACTGACTGTAATCGGGCTATATAGCTTAATCTAGGCCTAATAGTCGTTTGGGAGATATATGAAATATATCAGGGTCGCTCTAGAATCAGATGGGTGACAATTACTCAAGAGTGCAGAAAAACCCTTCAGAGCACACAAATAAAGAGCTGATTTGAAAGGATAGAAAATCCTCCGGCTGCGTGTCACTGTATCTAATTACAGTTAATGTACATTAAACGACGGTGGTGTTGATACTACAATCAGCACAAACCCGCTATCTGCCCTCCCCCAGGTCTAGTCCGCATGCCGCAGAGTTTTGATGAGTGATGCAGAAATGTAGTGATACTGCAGTAAAGCGCTCTCTTCCCCTCTCTCTCTAACAACCTCTCCTTTGCTCACCCTCACTTACGCCTTAAGCTTCACCCCTCCCCAACCCCCACAGCCTTAGAGGAGACGGCTCATGTCCCCTCCTCCTGTCTCACCAGAAGACACCAGCAGCCAACCAGCTCGTCTCTTTAACCAATCATAATGCCCCTTACAGCCGATGTGGCTAAGTCAACGCCTACGTGAGGATCTGAGTGACAAGCTTTCCAGCAAATTACATCAGCTATGGGGATTCCTCTTGCAGCTCCAGCAGGTGTCTGAGGATGGCGTACCGCTCATGCATTGACGCTTGAACATAGCTCATTGTCACATGCATCCATATCTGAATGAAAATATATCCACCCCTCAACAACCCCTCCCTGATTCACACACTACTGAATAATGCAGATTCCTCTGCGATCCATTCCCACACAGCCTTCCAAACCTGGCTGTTATGGGAGAACGAAAGGATGTAGAGACACATGGAGCTGTTACACAATATCAATATGATGCTTATCTATTAGACAGCTGGAGACTGGATGTCTATGATATTGGTAATGGAATTTACTGATAAAAGAGACTTTCCATTTAAGGAAATGCAACATTTAAATCCTTTACTCTTCTGCCACTGGTGTCCATCCATATGTTAGTGTGCCTGCGTGTGCTTGAATGCGTGTACAGGAATTTCTATACTCCATTTTCTCGGAGGCTGGCAGTGTAACTGGGTGAAGAGGATGGGAATGGCGCCCTCACTTGGGGATCTAATACATTACAACACGTGTGTTTTAGTGGGTTCTGGGCAAGAATCCCATTAAAATGCATTCTGGCTGTCCATAATAGTTTTAGCTGGAGCTAATTTCTCAAAATTGTACATATGTCAGTACATGTTTTACCAAAGATAGCCAATATGTACCTAAAACAAAATAAATTTGAATAGATAAAGCAAAGCACAGAGTCCATATTTGTAAGCTCCTCTGTCATGACATAAAACACAAACACATGCAAAAATTCTGTTCATTATATAAAATGTATTTATTTGTTTATTTAATGACGATATCAATGCGAATATAGCACTACAGTGATTTCCAAGGTACACCGTATCTTACCATATCAGTATAGTATGGCACTCATATAATGGCCACTGTTTTAGTCCACATTAAAATCTGACAGTTTCTGTAAACTTGTTTGTAAATTATGCCTAAGTTATCAATTGTTGTGATTAATAAAAAACAATATGATTACTTTGTTTATCTGAAATACAATTGGGCACACTTTGTAATGGTTTTGGGATAGAACCCAAGCTCTGACATGTTTTCCATGTTAGAAATTCCTGCATGCATTGCATTTCCCTCACTTCCTAAATGTGGTCCTCATCTCTGTGTCTTGAAACTATAGTCAAATGGGTGATGATAACCTGGACCACCAAAAATGAATTGGTGATTGGTGCAATGTCACTGCAACATTTTGGAGCCTTTTTCACCAGGTGAAACTGGAGCTGTACAGGTGCTGTACTAACTAAACAACAACAACAACAACCAGAAGACATTCAGGTGCCAGAATACAAATACAGAGGGATTGAATCATCAAATGACACACATCATCTCAAGGTGGCTTTTTCCATAAATAAAAACAGGTGACAATAGCCACAAAAGCTGCAATGTTATGTAACGTAATGTGGTTGTGACAACCAAAACTGTGATTCAGTAAACAACATTAGTAGTAGTTGTAGTTTGAGATAGCAGCAAAGTATTTAAAAATATGTCTAAACCATGATCCAACTGAGTTGTTCAAAACTGTACATAAATAAACTGTATGTAGAAAAGGGCATAAATACAACAACTGTATGTACTGCTTAAAGGGTATCTTGCATAAATATGATACAACAATTGTGAGACTGTGCCTTGTCTTGAGGGCTTGTCATTTATTGGTAGAATCATACAGTAATGTGTGACCAGTTGCAACAGATAAAGTACCTAATTCTTTAAATAAAAATGTTTATACATTATATGCTACATTATATTTATTGATTACAAGTATGAAAGTGGAAATAATTGCTACATTTTCAATACAGTTGTACATCTATTTACAGTAGTATATAGGGGATTTGTTTCTTTCAAGCGTAGGCTGTGTTTTTGTGCAGGTTCTTCCAGCATTATGTTAGATGTGTTTGATGAGGCACTGCCCTATTATCTGCTGTCTGTGTTAAAAGTTATGATAAGGCACTGCCATATCTGCTGTCTGTGTTAACAGCTGTGATGAGGCACTGCCCTATCTGCTGTCTGTGTTAACAGGTGTGATGAGGCACTGCCCTATCTGCTGTCTGTGTTAACAGGTGTGATGAGGCACTGCCCTATCTGCTGTCTGTGTTAACAGGTGTGATGAAGCACTGCCCTATCTGCTGTCTGTGTTAACAGGTGTGATGAGGCACTGCCCTATCTGCTGTCTGTGTTAACAGGTGTGATGAAGCACTGCCCTATCTGCTG
>JACXGJ010012557.1:0-17701 GCA_016801105.1 Esox niger
GTGTGTGTGTGTGTGTGTGTGTGTGTGTGTGTGTGTGTGTGTGTGTGTGTGTGGGTGAGGGAGGGTGTGAGGGAGGTAGGGAGGTAGGAGGGCTTTCTGTGTATGTGCTATGTGTCTGTGTGTTTTTTGTCCTCTGTGTGTCTGCATGCCTGCGTTTGCTCTTGGCTGGTAAAATTAAATATTCATGGTGGCATGGGATTGGCTGCTGTGAAAGAATTGGGCTGTGAGAAGGGAGCAGGTCGGTTTTAAGGCAGGAAGCGTACTCGCGCTCTCACTGCGGAACACTGACGGTGCTGGCAACAACAGCTCAGGATTTTTGTTTCTCAGTCAGTGCTTTGAAAGATACAGAAAATTACTCAAAGAAACACACACACTGGGAGATAACGGAGAGACTGAGCCGGCTTACGCCACAGCTGCGTCTGTTGCTGCTGATGTTTTAGCCCCAATGGAAGGGAACCATGAAGGGGAGCATGTGCTAACGGTAGGTCTGTTATGCTCCCACACACACACACGTGCGTTTTGGTTTCATTTGCGCGCGTGAATGTATGTCTCATCCACCTTTGATTCTGTCTCGAGAACAGTGGTCGTGGTTGCTAAATAGTATTGAGACACGGTTCTCTTGCATGTAGCTCTTAGGAGAGCAATTTGCTTAAATGGTGGTGGACTCACTTTGAAAGATGCCTTATTCACTTGCCCAGAGGATTCAGCTTGGGAGGAAATGAAGGAGAAACAGATATGGCTGCTTTGAGGAGCTTGACCAGAAGTAAGAGGAGGAGCATGAAAGAGGAGTGGGCCGGCAGGAGAGAGATAACGGAATCCAAACAAAACCGCATGCTCTTTCAATTTTAGAAGGGATAGGGTATATGTTTGACTAGTGTTGTCAGTAAACATTATGGGAAGTAACAAATATAATTACATTAGATTAGTAAAAATTAAACAAGTGAGAAACGGTGAGGGAATACATTGTCAGATTTGCTTATTTGGTTACACATACAAGGAGAGGACTAGAAATGGTTCCATTGCTGTGTGGCTTAACGATGCATTGGCCTACATTTGCTTGGGGTTGGGGGCCAAATCCCAAATCGACCCTGTGCCTCGTACACTTCACAGATGTGGTAATATGAGAGGGTTTGAATGGAGTAAGCAATCTGCCAATGGTTTGCCCTTGAGCTGATATAGTCCAGGTTTAAGATCCACCATGTAACATTTACCAGTCAAATCTTCTCATATCTCGACCAGACCATAGGGGTAGAAGGCTCAGTGGTCGATATTGGATTTGTCCCTGGTCTGGTATCTTTGTTGCGTTGGGCACTGGTTGACCGTGACGTCAGATACAAGTCAGGAGACGTGTGCCTCTTGAGCTATGTAACTCTTCACCTACGTCACCCACACCCCTCCCGCCGCCATCCTTCTGGGAACAGGGCCCAGTAAAGACAGCCGTGAAAAAAGGGAACCTGGCCGGCTTTAAAATCACTCCTCCACTGTCACCTACTCCTATTGAATTTCACACACTGTCACAGTGACAAACACCAGTGTCCAATAGCTCTGTGAAATTTACATTTAGAATGGCAGTCCTCATTTTAGCCTACAGCATCTGTGATTACATTTCACTTGTTTATCATATAAAACACATTTTACAAATTGTATACTTTATACTATACTCTATGTTTTTTCCACTAATATTCAACAATTAGCCAAAACATATTGACCTCTGACAGGTGAAGGGAATAACACTTGTAATCTCACTATCATGGCACCTATCAGTGGCTGAGATATATTAGGCAGCAAGTGAATATTCTCTCTTCAAAATTGATGTGTTAGAAGCAGGAAAATGGGGAAGTGTATATTTCTGAGTGACTTTGACAAGGGCCAAATTGTGATGGCTTGACGATTGGGTCAGAGCATCTTCAAAACTGCAGCCCTTGTGGGGTGTTCCTGGTCTCCAGTGGTCAGTACAGTACCTATCAAAAGTGGTCCCAGGAATGAAAAGTGGTGAACTGGTGACAGGGTCATGGGGGGCCAAGGCTCATTTATGCACGTGGGAAGCGAAGGCTGACCCATGTGGTGTGCTCAAACAAATAAGCTACTGTAACTCAAATTGCTGAATAAGTTAATGCTGGTTCTGACAAAGGTATCTGGACACAGTACAGACCAGTCAGGGTACCCATGCTAGCCCCTTTCTGCTGCTGAAAGTGCCTACAATGGGCATGTGAGCATCAGAACTGGACCACTGAGCAATGAATAAAGGTAGCCTGGTCTGATGAATAGTTTTTTATATCATGTGGATGGCCAGGTGTGTGTGTGTCACTTACCTGGAGAACACATGGCAACAGGATGCACTATGGGAAGAAGGCAAGCAAGCGGAGGCAGTGTGATGCTTTTTGGCAATGTTCTGCTGAAACCTTGGGTCCTGCCATTCATGCAGATGCTACTTTGACTTGTACCACCTGCCTGAGCATTATTGCAGACCATCTGCACCATTTCATGGCAACGGTATTCCCTGATGGCATTAGCCTCTTTCAGCAGGATAATGCGCCCTGCTGCAAACAGGAATGGTTGAGGAACACAAAGAGTTCAAGGTGTTGACTTGGCCTCCAAATTCCCCAGACCTCAATCCAATCAAGAATCTTTGGGATGTGCTGGACAAACGGGTCTGATCCATGGAGGCCCCACCTCGCCATTCGTGCCATACACTGGTTTTACCCTAAATCCAGAAATGTTTCTGTTCCATTGCATGGGCCAGCGCCAGTCGGCCACTTGGCCGTAGCCAAGTAGGCCGGCTCTCACTTGGTTCCCAGCCCCAGACTTTTGGACTTAGGGCAGGGTTTGCGGGTTGACATGTTATGTGCTGCGAAAACGCAACTTGTTGTGCTATTCAAATGGTGATACATATAATTTGCTTAGCCTTAGGCTTCTCGTAATGTTTTTCTTCCGATGTTACAGAGACCTGATAAAGAAAATAAAGCAACAGTACAAGGAAGCAAAGACAGTAAGACCAAAGGTGGTACGATGCAATTGACCGAGACGTAGCCTGCAGAACATATAACACAATTACCTAAATTCTCCCAAATCCTTCAATTAAAGGTACATAGTTTTGACAAAATACTTATTAAACGAAATAATGAGTAGACTCGCTTACATTTGCAGTGTCATGCGTGGAGAAGAGAAGGGGGGAGTGGCAAGAGTTTGAGGAAGAAAGTAGTTTTATTTCTCAAGTTCAGACACCGTATTAAAAACAATATGTAATCGACAATTGACACTCCACCACAATCTGACACAACTCAAACTATGACAGTCATCAATCCCTTCCCCACCTCAGATTTAAGAGTCGAGAAACATTTTGACATCAACAGGCCACTCCGTGTTGACGGTATTCAGCAGAAAATCTGACTCAACATCATGATAAAACATTCCCCAAAGTCCATGGAACAATAAACACTTGTCCATATCATGATCCATGCTACAATGACATACAGAAGAATTGTCAAATGTTATGAGTTGATTTGCATTTTAATGAGGGAAATAAGTATTTGATCCCCCCTCAATCAGAAAGATTTCTGGCTCCCACGTGTCTTTCATACAGGTAACGAGCTGAGATTAGGAGCACACTCTGAAAGGTAGTGCTCCTAATCTCAGTTTGTTACCTGTATAAAAGATACCTCTCCACAGAAGCAATCAATCAGTCAGATTCCAAACTCTCCACCATGGTGAAGACCACAGACCACACAGCTGTCCAAGGATGTCAGGGTCAAGATTGTAGACCTACACATGGGCTACAAGACCATCGCCAAGCAACTTGGTGAGGTGACAACAGTTGGTGCGATTATTCACTTATGGAAGAAACACTGAAGAACGGTCAATCTCCCTCTGTCTGGGGCTCCATGCAAGATCTCACCTTGTGGAGTTACAATGATTATGAGAATGGTGAGGAATGAGCCCAGAACTACATGGGAGGATCTTGTTGTTGATCTCAAGGCAGCTGGGACCTTAGTCACCAAGAAAATAATGGGTAACTACGCTGTGAAGGACTGAAATCCTGCAACGCCCGCAAGGTCAACCTGCTCAAGAAAGCACATGCACAAGGCCTGTCTGAAGTTTGCCAATGAACATCGGAATGATTCAGAGAACTGGGTGAAATTGTTGTGGTCAGATGAGACCAAAAGCTCTTTGTCATCAATTCAACTTGCTGTGTTTGGAGGAGGAAGAATGCTTCCTATGACCCCAAGAACACCATCCCCACTGTCAAACATGAAGGGGGGAAACAATGCATTGGGGGTGTTTTTCTGCTAAGGGGAAAGGACAACTTCACTGCATCAAAGGACAATGGACAGGGCCATGTTCCGTCAAATCTTTGGTGAGGACATCCTTCACTCAGCCAGGGCATTGGAAATGGGTTGTGGATGGGCATTCAAGCATGACAGTCACCAAAAGTCATGTTTTGCAGAGGGGTCAAAATATAAATCAGTTCATAACATTTTTGACAAGTATTTTTCTGGATTAGATTTTTAGAGACTTGGTAGTAGGGATAGTTCTGAAATCCATTCGATAAGGGATTGCACATTACATATTCATAAAAAAAGAATAGTTAAAAACATTCATTCAAAAACACAATCACAGACATCAATGTGCAACATGGCCGCTTTATTCTGTGTGTCACTGTTCAAATAAACCTACCATTATAATTATAGACTGATCATTTCTTTGTCAGTGGGCAAACATACAAAATCAGCAGGGGATCAAATATTTGTTTCCCTCACTGTATGAAAGACTACCTTTTAAATAGGGAAAACTTCTACCTTTTTTAATAGGGAACAGTTTTACCTTTTTTAATAGGGAAGCATTCACTATCCAAACATACCATGATAGCCATCATAATTTCAATCATTAATCATCACAAATACATCCAGTATTGGGATTGTCATTGTACAG
This sequence comes from Esox niger, assembly GCA_016801105.1. Taxonomy (NCBI): domain Eukaryota; kingdom Metazoa; phylum Chordata; class Actinopteri; order Esociformes; family Esocidae; genus Esox; species Esox niger. The sequence continues at coordinate 4,930 of JACXGJ010012557.1, forward strand.
TGTTCCCCTCCTGTCTTGCGAGAAACAAACTTTAATTGATATGAAGTCACCATATCAGATAATTTAGGTAAATCTTAGATGGTAAGGAATGAAGGTAATTTCCAATCAAGTGTCCTGTAGTTCATGTATTCAGTTTTTGCCTGGTATCAGTGATTGCAATATCAGTTATCAGTTAATGCAGTCAGGGTGATATCTGGTTGTCCTCACAAGTCAATCTTGGTGTGTAGTGGAGTAGTGAGTTTCCGACACTAATTCAAGATTAACACCACAGTAGTGTCTTCCACTCTGTTGAGACCATGTCAACTGTCTCGTGTTACTCTGACCCACAGTATGTGGAGTCCTTCTGGACTTCAGTGGATTCTCCTCTAATCTTGCTGTTGATATTTCATCTAGAAATGTAGTTTGAAGCCAAGTGATTCTGCCATGTGAGTGGTAAGGATGATTTGGTAAAGATTTGACCAGTGTGTGGTTGTAGAAATTCTTTTTGAACATGTTGCTGGTACACTCAGTTGTCTGTCCAGTGGGTATTGTTCCGTCAACTCCCAACAATGAAGACAGTAGATCAGTCCTGAAAACTTGTGGATCTCCGAAGTTCCATCATAGGGTGTACACTTCACTCCAATCAAGGCAAGTTTCCATAAGACTGTCAAATACATTTTTCCATTGGTTGATGTTTGATTCCTTGTGCTATATTTATGCCCAATAGAAGTGCAGTGGAAAAAGATTTTAGACTCTACTTTGCTCGCCAGATAAAAAAATGGTTAGATCTATTCTAATGTTTGACCTTACAATTTCCAAATAAACCAGTTAAAAAACAAATCCTCTGTATTGAAGATGTGAATGAAAAACAAATGCTCTGTCACAATTATACAAACAGAATTATTTTTCAGGTAACTCTTAGTCATAAGTACCAACTTGATTTGCCTTGAGCCCTAAGTGACACCATGAGTGAAGACAGAACAGTGACAAATACGGCCACAGGAGGCACCATCCAGAACTCGCACTGGCCATCTATACTGGATGGACATGAAAAATAGAGAATTAGTAGTAGGGATAGTTCTGAAATCCATTTGATAAAAGATTGCACACTTCATATTCATTATTATTTGATTTTTTTATTCATTAAAAAACATGGCCGCTTTTGCGAAAGGAATTAATAACCATATAACCTCTCAACAAATTTGTCTTTCATAGCAAAACAGCTCCCAAATATGACATTACCTCAGTATATCACACAGGTCTGCAAAGGTGGTTATCATGCATTAATAAGTCCTATAGTTACTTGGCACATGCCTAACTAAATTGGTTTGCCATGTAGGGGATAAACTGCTCAGCTAAATTGTAGGGGGAGAACTTCAGCCCATGTTGCAGTGGTTTACTTATGGCAACCACCAGGGCGATTGTATTAGCATAGCTACAGCACCCAAATTTAGCATATTCACAGGCAATTGACAAACCACCTCATTACAAACACGAACATTGTCTTGATTAACCTTCAAAATTTTAGGGAATTCACAAACTTAGATTTATTTCTATTCCACTTAATAATGGTGATCAGCCAAACCCTAATGCATATTTCGACCATGTCTGTGGTTCTATCGACATTAAGATTGTTCCATCATCATCAATAGGGGATGATTTTAGGTCTCTACCTTAACTTCAGTTGGTTTCAAAATCATACATTTCAACGTTAAAGCTACTGAGAGGTGAATACTCAGCTTTAATTTAACGTTGGATTATCCCAAAACTGAATAATATCATGAAGAAATTAACACAGGTGAGACCAGTCTGAATCCAAATTTAACAATTAGCAATAGCAACCATGTTTTAATGGGAAACAATGTGTTAGCTTCCTGTTCCGGTGATGTCCAAGAACAAAAGTTATGCAACCAAAAAGTCAGGGGAGAGACATCTTTATTCTGCATGAGACTTACGACGTTAGCAGGTCATAGTTCCCTCTCTCTCTCCAAAGAATACAGGAAGTTCCACAGTACTTATACCTAATAAAAGGGAGGCGGCCAAGTGTCAAACCCAGCCAAATACCTTCCAATAAGAAAGGCCTAAATGACCCTTGTATAGGATGTTCCAGCATATGGTCAATGGTCCTATCCCTCAAGCCTGTGACAGTCACATGGGCAACTCCTAGCAGGAGGCATGGACAGGATGTGTGTCCTATCTATACACCTCTGCTCAAGAGTTAGTTAGAACATCTGTGTTGTGTTAAGTTTCTCAAGCCTAATTTCTCTCAAATGGTAAGGGCCATCCTAGTGGGTCTGCTTCCCTTCATGGGGCCCTTAGTTTTACCCACTTATGTTGAGCCATTAGCCAAAAGTCTAAATTCTTAATACCTTTAAATTTAAATTCCCACATATGAAAAATCTGACATGATCCTCAGACTGTAGCAAGATCATAATTCTTTCAACTTATCCGATATCCTTCGTTAACCGAAGGTTCAGAAAACGATATGTATGATATCACTACATCAATACCCTATTTGTTCATTAGTCAATTTACCATTTTAGAATATAAATTCCATTAACAAGTATCAGGTGTTGTTTTAAAACACAAGTATTATCCCAATTATCATTGTAAATACAAACAAAGACAAACTATATTATTTAACCAAACACATTTACAGTATTTCTCAATGGCTAAAACACAATTTCTGAAATCATGCTCCATTTCCTGAAAACATTAAACAAAAAACCTCCTCCAATCACTATTTACAATACCTCTGACTCCTTGTAAAAAAGAAACCTTCACCTCAAAACTGTTTTACCTGTGTTCAAAATCAAACACTGCTTTCAAAATCATGAGCAAAGTGATCAAAATGATATACCCTCTCAAGCGGTCAGTAAACCATACCCCGAAAAATAGCAAACACATAGTTCAAAAGTATTTTTTTTATCTCAAAACAAATTTCATATTCTTCAGTCATTGTCTTTTGATGAACGGAATCGTGTTCCCTCTTAATAGCTACAAATTGATCAGAAATGTCTACTCTTTGCAATTTTGTTTTTGGTTCTTCCTACTCCTTGTTCCCCTGTTTTTGCAGTACTGTACCCTGCATCTCACAAACTTGTCCTTTGTCTCTGTGATACTGTAATTTTTGTTCTTTGTTGATATGAACCTGCAACCAGTCAACATCCGTTGAGCAGTCAGTACTGATACAATATTCATGGCCTTACAATTTGTCCATTGTACAGTATACAGCCTACAATGCACTGTTCTACAGTATAGAGTAAACATGTATGTCACATTTGAAACAGGTTGAATACATTTTGAGTGGTTGTGTTCAATCAATGACATGTGTTCTCTATTTGTATTTGATTGTTGCCACTTGTGTTTACCAGTATGGATGACATGTGTTTTGAGAATGTGTTTCAAGTTTTGCTGAAAAGTGTAAGTGAGATCTGCAAATTGTGTTTTACCATGTCAAATGGTTTAAGGTATTGACAACAGACAGCATAATTTGCTAAATGAGTTCAGGCAATTGAGCACTTTGTTCAGCCAATGGGTTTTAATGTTTTAGCAATTGAGAAACTGCCAAATACAACATCTAATTGTATTGTGGGGAGTGAACTCCCTTTAGCTGCATTACCCTCTTTTTTTATTGGCTATGACTATTTTGGATTACAATTCAGTCCTCATGGGACATGGTGTGTTTCGTTAACATTAAAGACTATAAGCATGTGTATTTTTCATTCTACCACTTATACAGTATATAAGGACAGAAAACACAATATTTTAACAATTTATAACAACCATGAGACTTTCATCAGATTAAAAATTGGGACAACGATTTTCTTATTTATATCTAGGTTTAGATGTACTTATGTGTGCTGGCGAACAGCTCAGCAGGCAGCAGAAAATTAGGTCTAACCACACTGTTGTGAGACACCCCTTGAGGCCTTACAAGTAAAACATTAGCTAAACAATAAATGCGTTTGACTCTTAATGACATCTAACATTATAAAGCAAAACAGGCTACCTCGAATGCCTATTAAAACATGCTATATACCATTGTAGTGTAATGACAAATGTCTGTTGAGGAAGAGCAGAAGTGTATTCAACGAAGAGACGCGTCTGGCACACCAAGTCTCCAACCCACCCTTGGTGATGTTAATCAGGGGTCCTGCATAACATTTGTAGCTGCCTTTACTAAGAACTTCCAGAATATGGCAATTGAGGTTGCGTATGTTTACAAACAATATGGAGTCCGATTATTTAAACATTTTGTATATTTTTACTTATCACTAAGGTTATGTTCCCTTGCACTCGTTTGCTGACTACTGTTGGTTGGCCAGATGGTCAAACAAAATTAATCTTTGTCCATTTTTTTAATTCTTCCTTTCCTGCCTGTAGGTGCCATTTTAACTAAATGCCCTAAGCCCATTCAAAGACTCACTGTACTCTAGTTTATATGATGTTTAGATATATGCAGTATTACTAAAGAATTAAAATGTATGATTCATATTTCATTATGGTTTTTCATTTTCTTAGATATTGTTTGTGTTATTGGCCTGTTTGGCCACTCCTTATTTTGGAAAGGCGTTCCTACCTGGTGATTAATGTTGGCTTAGGATGACAGTACCACATAGTTTGTGACCTTTCCGCAACATACTACTTACATGTTTTGTCGAATCCTTAACTGTGCAATGGACATTAATTAGAAATTATTTAAGTATGTTGAAATTATGTTCATTATTTACTTTGTAATAAATCAACTATTTCACTATATCGACATGTTTGGAGTTTTACTCAAGGAAAGAGGAGAAGCTTCAAACCAAGCTATGGCATTACACTCCAAAGTCCGAGGTAAAGGATTCATTGGACCTCACACCGCCTTATGACTGTTGTCCTCTCAGCTATTTTAAGTTTCCTTTGTTTCAACTTCGTATGTACCCATTTACGGCTTCCTTAGAATCCATCTTGTTTAGCTATAAAACTATTTTTCCTTTGGTCCATTCTGATTACAGGCATTGTTGTTAATTATCCTTTTTGTTCTCGAGGGTGTCCTAGTCACACCATGATATTTAAACATGAACGCATCATGCCTGTCAGAAGCTGCAGTCCTTCTTTGTACAACTGGACAACATTGTATTTTACTTGAACAAGTCACTGTATGATCTCAGAAAATACTTGCATTATGATCATGAACAAATAACAATGTTAAGCATCAGTACACTACTCAGCTAGTGCGGACTCTCATTATAGCACGAAGAGAGGTTCACCCACGTAATAACTTTACGTAACCTAGACAGGAGTTTCTGGGTCTTAACTCGTACAAATAACAATGAAGCCTCTACAGATTGGCGTACGTTCTACTCTACTTGAGCGGACTTCCATGCCCACACAAAGGTTCCATGCGATAAAATTCACGGCTTAGTCAGGGGAAATGACTAGGGCTTGTTTGACTACCAAACGCTCTTGTAATCTTGACAGTTCGTTATATGGTGTTGTTTTACGACACATTTTTCAGTTGTTCTCAGTAAGCAATAACCAGGAAAAACAAGTTCCTCGCAATTGCCAAATGAGCCCCTAAGCTCTCTAATTGATTTTCAGTAGAATCGTTAAAATTTCATCTGGTCACGGCAGCATGCTCTTAGAAATCTGCTTTCGTATAGTGGTTGAAACAATGATCGCATGGTCAAGGGGGAGACTAATTCAATTATTGATTGAAGCATATGATAGCCTATTGATCATGAGGTTATAGTCTTCATACACAATGTACCGACAGAATACACATTAGCCCATTGGGTATATACTGTCGCGCTTTGAATGAACATGACTTCCTGTGTACGGCAGATGGTACATTGTTATCTATACATAACAAGCATACACTTAACCAGCATTTCTCTGCCCATGCAATCAACTGTTTTTCAGATGATGTGGGGTGCTTTGAATCATGAGCTGTTCCCAGACTTCTTCATACTCTTCCCATCATTCTGGTGCAAGTTGATCTTAGTTTCATCTCTCCAAAGACTGCTGTTCCAGAACTGGACTGGCTTTTCAGGATGTTTTTTGGCAAAGTCTAATCTGGCATTTCTATTCTTGAGGCTTATGAATGGTTTGCACATTGTGAACCCTCTATCTGCTCTCGTGAATTGTTCTCTTCATGGTAGATGTAATGACATGCCTACATCCTGAAGAGTGTTCTTCACTTGGCTGGATGTTGTGAAGGGATTTTTATTTTCCTGGAATGGATCCTACGATCGTCCACCACTGTTGTCTTCATGGACATCCAGGCCTTATGTGTGGCAGAGCTCACCAGTGTGTTCTTTTTTCTCTGTACCAAACTGTTGATTTGGCGACTGCTATTGTTCCTGCTATCGTTCTGTTGGATTTCTTTTTTGCAGCCTAAGGATAGCCTGTTTCACTTGTATTGAGAGCTCCTTTGACTGTATGTTGAAGGTTTACAGCTACAGTTTCCAAATGAGAATGCCACACCTGGAATAAACTCCAGACCTATTATTTGCTTTATTGATGAAGAAATAACAAAGAAATAGCCCACACCTGTCCTTGAATCAGCTTTTGAGTCAATTGACCAATCCCTTGAAAAAGGGGGTACATACAGTATTAGAGATGTAATTCCTAAACCCTTCCTCCAATTTGGATGTGAATACCCTTAAAATAATAAGAGACTGTACTTTAAGCCCATGTTCATTATCTAAAACAGACCACTGGATGCATATCTGAGAATGTGGGGGATTCTTCTATGAAATGCACAAATAACCTTATGAAAATATAAATGTGCAATGTATAATCACGAGATTTTCCACAACTGTTCAGATGAAAAATAAATCTACGAACATAATTTCTACGACATACAAACTGAACCGGATAATTAGCTGTCTAGTTAGCTATTGCAGGTTGCATATATGAATGAAGTCGGATGAAACGCAATAAAACATTCAACTAGTTAGCCGACATCACTGCTAAATAGTGCAACGTTTTCAATTACATACAAGACTGGGCAAGCAACCATTAGAGTACAACAGCTGATGCGCTCCCCTATCCAGTTATTACACCAGGGTTACTATTGCCATCTAAAATATATGACCAATATTTCACAGAATCAAATACAGACAACAGCAAACATATATTTGTTACCCACCACAACATCATTATCAATTTCAAAGAGCAAGGGCATTTCCATTTTATAATCGAATGAAGACGATCCTCGAAACAGCCTCTTCTAACGTAAAAAGTCTTGGCCGCTGCTGCTAGCGTTTTGAGTAAAGAAATTATAGAAACAAAAAAGTCAAACGACAACAATTCTGATTTCTTATTCATGACAACATCCACGGGAACACAGTAACACATTGTTATCCGTTACATTTGGTGATATTTACAAGTTTTTGTAAAATACAACCGTCTCTGGCTTCTATGGGAATCTAAAGGAAAGCTGTTGAAGGCTGCTTTGGTATCTAAAGTTAATTATTTTTAGGCCACAAGAGAATGCATAGCACTGTATAGGTTAAAAATAAAAAATCTACGTATATCGCAAGACTAGACAAATGCCTTGGATCAACCATTGCAGCTAACAAAAATCTTCAATTTTTGCTTGATCTGCCCATAAATAAATCCTCAAATGCATTCCAGATGTTTTTCTTTGTTTTCTCTGGCTTGCATCTCTTTAGTCACTCTTATTTCAGCCATCCTACTTGTGTAAACATTTCAGTAACCTTTACATGGATAATTATTCGGACATAGAGGAATATCTAAATGATTAACATTTTAATGTGCTAAATTATGCTTTTTATTATTTGGTGAACAGGCAATACAATAACTGTCTTTTCACAAATGCACACAAATTCAGTTAATTGGTCTGACTTATTTTTTCTAAGCAACATCAAAACCATATAGATAAAGCACTCCCACACATGCTCAAAATGTACACAGCCTGAAGGCTTTCGTGTTTTTGTCATTTAACACTCTTATCCAGAGAAGCTGAGTTAAGGCTTCTACACACATACAAACACTTCTATTCTCCTGTGTCAGTCCCTTGAGAACATAAAGCTGTCTGTCTGGCTTCGTCAGAGACTGAATTATTCACTCTTGTCTCTGGGGGATAAGTGCACGCCACCACAGACACCTTGCAACCAGACACACATGCAACAGTTAAAGTCATGCATTGTTTGACTGCAGGAGATCCCTTGCCTCAAATTTTTATCTTTCAAGTTCTGTTTGGAAGAGCATTTTAAATAGTTCTGATTAGAAACAACAAAATATAGCAAAATATATTAACATGTAAACATGCTGACATAAAATGAACCAAATGAGAACCAAATTCAAGCAGGTCAGGATTCCGATATAAGGCGACTGATGTTTTGATCTTGGAAAATGTCACAAGCAGACAGATGTGTTAAAGGGCTGGGTAGAACTAGCTCTTATGGGAAGTGTGCTAGTTCTCGGGCCAAGCTTTGTTATTGTTAGTAGGGTCTCCTGCCCGCCTAGTCCCCTCCCCCATGGCTGCCTAGGCATAAGCAGGCTTCTCCCAGATTAGACCCCTTGCACGCCTCTAATTCTCACTTCACGTTATTGCCCCAGGTGGCAGACATTGACATTCCAGCCAAAACAAGACTGCAAAAAAGCAGATGCTGCCTATTAGACTTACCTTTACATTTGCTAATATAACTGATGCTTTTATTCGGAGCGACTTACAGGAGCAATTATGGATAAGTGCCATTTTTAAGCAGACAGATTTTCCACCTATTTAGTTCTGAGATTCAAACACGCAACCTTTCATTTGCTGGCCCAAAGCTCTAACATGTAGGCTGTCTTCATTCAAAAGATTGCCGTTGTGTCAGCAGACACATGAGGTCGTAGTTCTGGTTTCTTCACTGAGCAGCCATAGGTTGCATCGTGTGTATTCAAATTAAGAGTGGAACAAACCAGCTCTGATTCCAAAAAGGCATTCCAAACCTGCTGCCTGACACCCATGCCATAGAGCTTTGCATGCCTATATATGCCGACAGAACAGAATTCCACAGACACGAGGATATTTAGAAACATTGAAGTAAAAATGAACCCTGATGTTCCTTCTCAAATGTTAACATTGGCTTAAAATAGTCTAGAGCTTTTTTGTGATTAATTTGTAAGGATTTCAATTGATTCAGAGAGAGAGTATCAGGTAAATGCACAAGCAGTGCAGTGACGACTGAGCCATTGACAAGCTGGCACAGGCTCTACCAAAGGGAGGTTATTATGGGGATGCATGAGTGGTGGGAAGGCAGTACTAAATGGCTATGTATTTTCTGTCTGCTGATAGACTGCCTGCGTATGATAATGGTACAGTCATTTACAAAGACACATGCCACTTGAGCTGTGATGGACAAGAATATTTTGATTAAAAAAAATATATGATTGTGGCCTTGAATATTTTTCAGTAGTTTAAGCAAGTGTTTGTGAATCCCCACAAAGTAAAACAGGTTGTATTTAGGTTAGGGTAAAACATACAATTGGTGTTAGGTTTATGCAGTAGTGTCAGGCCATGTTGAGGCATAAAAGTATGTTTTTGATGCTGGTTAAAGATTAGGATTACAACAAATGTGTGTATGTTACTGTGTTGTTGCCTTAGAATACGCAAGCTACATTACAATAGAGGCTTTGTGGAACCTTTTCCTCTTTCCGTTGTAGTTCGGTGGGGAGAGGGGTCCTAGCAAATGAGACCCTGTTGCCAGAGAGACGTGCTTGGTACAAACCCATTCCTATCCTTCCACATCCTCACCTATTGTGTCTGCCTTCTCCGCTGCTTAGCAGCATTGCTTCTCTGTGATAGGTTGAATATCATTATGCCTTATCCAATCGAGGAGGTGTTGCATTTAAAGCCCTGACAGATGTTGATATCGTCCCTTACCAAGTACTGTAGCAAGTGTCCTCTGTCTTAGAGGTATCTTTGGGCAGAGAGAGATCTAAAACATGCAGGGCATGGTCCCTCCAGGAGCAGGATTAAAAAACACTGGTTAAACATATGTTTGAACTTTTAGAAATATTAAGTCATGCTGTGACTGTAGGGCTAATTCAATATTCTGTCCACTTGTTGCCAGTTTTCTGTCACCAAAATGCTTATGCAACTGCAGTGACGTAACTGTGACGCCCATTCCAAATTGGTTTATATGCCTATTTTGAATTTGAGGCCGGCAGCATGTTTCAAAAATGTTGGGACAGGGGCATGTTTACCACTTTGTTGCATCACTTCTTTTAACAATACTTTGCAAGTGTCTAAGGAGACCATTTCTGTAGTTTTGAAAGTGAAATGTAATTTCATTCTAACTTCAATATAAGATATCAGCTGCTCAACAGTTTGTGGTCTCTGTTGTCGTATGTTTGGTTCCATTATGCGATAAATGTTTATAATAGGGGACTGTTCTGGCCAGTTCAGCACCCAGACTCTTACTACGGAGCCATGCGTTTATAATACGTGCAGTATGTGGTTTGGCATTGTCTTGCTGGAAAAAGCTAAGCTTTCCCTGAAAGATGTCGTCTGGATGGGCAGCTTATGTTGCTCCTAAACTTGTATATATTGTTCAGCATTAAATGGTGCCTTCACAGATGTATTAGTCACCCATGCCATGTGCACTAATGCACCCCCATACCATCACGAATGCTGGCTTTTGAACTGTGCGCTGATAAGAAGCTACTTGGTCCCTCTCCTCTTTAGTCCAGAGGACACGGCGTCCATGATTCTCAAAAATGATTTACATTTCTTGATTTGTCAGACCACCGGACCAGGCTTCCAAATTAATGATGGCTCGCTGGCCAGGGGTCAGTAGGACCTGATGTCGGACCAGTAGACCGAGTCTGTGCTCAATTTCCACATTTAAATTCAGAGTATATTATTAAAATGTGTACAGTACGGTTGTCTATCCAATAATAATCGATGGCTCACATGTTTTGACAGATCGTAGTCCATAGTGCATTCTAGAGCTCGACCCAAATATGGCATTGCACGAAGCAAAGCAAACAGTCATTTTTGTGGAATGAACATGATCCGTGGGGGGAAACAATATTGGCAAGGGACACGTGTACTGCCATAGATGTCATGCGTTCTCGACAAAAGTAAATAGAACAGGGTCGTGTATCGAGAGCAAACAACAAAAGAACCTGATCATAAGTCCCTGCAGCATGTCACGTGTACTACAGCCAAACAGGCTGCTGACAACTCTGCGGCTACACCAATGATCCCCTGCCTGCTTTGAATGAATGAGGTGGCACATTGCCATATTGGAAAAACTAATTATGACCACCAGTTATGTTGTGAAGAGGGAGAAACCATTCCCCGACTGCGTCCATGATAGTCAGTGTATATGGATAGAGAAACCATACAAACATGGCTTGTCGACAGTAAGTCATGTTAAGTACAGTAGACCTGCGTTAGCGCTTGTTAGCAGTGACACACAAAGTCAGTCAACCAACTAGTGTAACTTCTGTTTTCTGCCATATTTATGTAACCATGAATATAATTACAACGTTCTTTTATTTGTAATATTTTATGTCATCAAATAAGCAAGTATCTTCATGAAAAGATGATGATTGATGATTATGATTGTAATATTTTGATAACCATTTTAAAAAGGTCATGATGTGTGTTGCAACATTTATGTTAACAGCAATTGCTTCTATCTGCTCCCAAGTCTCATCTTATGCAAATCTGTGGTATAAAACAATATTCTGATATTAACCTAAAGTAACATATACAGTGGATATTAAGTCTACACACCCCTGTTACAATTCCAGATGTTCATGAAAACTAATGCTTTGTTGAAGCACCTGTTGATTCTTCTTCAGCACTCAGTCTTTTTAGGTAAGAGTCTATTAGCATGGAACATCGTGACGTGGCAATATTTTCCAACTCTTCTTTGCAAAAGTGCTCCAATCTGTCAGATTGTAAGGACATCTCCTGTGCACAGCCCTCTTCAGATCACCCCACAGATGTTCAATTGGATTCTGGGCTCTGGCTGGGCCATTCCAAAACGTTAATCTTTTTCTGGTAAAGCCATGCTTTTGTGGATTTGGATGTATGCTTTGGGTTGTTGTTGTGCTGTAAGGTGAACATCCTCTTCAGCTTCTTAACAGATGCCTGGAGGTTTTGTGCCAAAAGTGCCTGGTATATAGAAATGTTCATAATTCCCTCCACCCTGACTAAGGCCATGGTTCCAGCTGAAGAAAAACAGCCCCAAAGCATGCTGCCACCACCATGCTTCAATCAATCAATCAATCAATCAAATTTATTTTATAAAGCCCTTTTTACATCAGCAGTTGTCGCAAAGTGCTTTCACAAAACACCCGACCTTAAACCCCAAGGAGCAAACAACAGTAGTGTTGAACTTCAGTGGCTAGGAAAAACTCCCTGTGAGAGCCGAAATTTAGGAAGAAACCTATAGAGGAACCAGGCTCCGAGGGGTGACCAGTCCTCTTCTGGCTGTGCCGGGTGAACATATTAAGAGTCCAAGTTTTAATAGTTCAATGCATGTGGGCTAATCCCAGCGTCCATTTAAATCCAGCCTAGATGAGGGGCATAACCAGATGGTCATGGACAGGGACAGACATCGGGAAGTCGGGAAGAAGGGGGGTCAGGACAGTGGCAGCTGTGATCTTGATCAGCAACACAACCAGGAGGACTTTGGACAGGGACCGGGACGAGTCACGCCTGGTACTCCGCATGTACGGGTTAAGACCTCGTGTCCTCCTAAGTTAAAGACAGCAGAAAACAGGGAAAATTTAGAAAATGCATTCACTAGATCTACCGGGATTTATAGTGGAGAAG
>JACXGJ010012558.1:0-17700 GCA_016801105.1 Esox niger
AAAAATGATTAATGGTCTTTCCAAAGGCACAAAAAAAACAAATATAAGGTAACATAGCAGCATTGGTCATGGTTCAAAGGATGACAGGACAGTTTTTGGATAACAAAGCAAACTTTATATTTTCTACCAATTATCTTCCTTTATGTGCTGTCAGGGTATATTTGCAGTAATGCCTTCACTGCACAGTGCAGTTCAGGCATTACACTGTTAAACTATTTGTGTGAATGGATGGCAGCTACAGCAATACCTTTTACAGTAGGGCCACTGGCAGGATTCATATGCAGTCCTCCAGCTCAGTCCTCTAACCAACAATTGTTTGCTTCACAAAAAAACAGATCAAGCTGTAGTGGGAAGTACAGAATAAAAAATACATGTTTGGAATGACTGAATAGATGCATGGTGCAAGCATGAATATAATACTGTTGTGCCCCTAAGTTTGCATACCCTGGGAGAAATTGTGAAATTTAGGCATGGATCTTGAAAATACGACTGATCATGCAAAAACATTTATATTATTTAAATCATAATGATAACAGAACTCACCCAAATGGCCCTGATCAATAGTACACATACCCTTTAATGTTTTGCCTTGTTACAGACACACAAGGTGACACACACAGGTGAAAATGGCCATTAAAAAGTGAATTTCCCACACGTGTTGCTTTTTAAATTGCAATTAGTTTCTTGTGTATAAATAGTCAAGGGGTTGTTAGCACTCATGTGAATGTGCTATGCTGCTAGATACTGAGCCATGGAGAGCAGAAAATAACTGTCAAAAGACCTGGAAAACAAGGTAATGGAAATTTATAAAGATGGAAAAGTATATCAAAAGATATCAAAAGCCTTGCAAATGCCAGTCAGTACTTTCAATCATTTCTTAAGAAGTTGAAAATTTGAGGATCACTTGATATCAAACCAAGGTCAGGAAGACCAAAAAGGATTTCAGCCAAACTGCCAGAAGAATTGTTTGGGATACAAAGAAAAACCCACAGGTAACCTCAGGAGAAATACAGGCTGCTCTGGAAAAAGTCGTTGTGGTTGTTTCAATGAACGCGATACAACATTACTTGAACAAAACTTGTGTCCAATGCCACAAAAACACCCAGTTACAATATGCCTGACAATACTTTCTCACAGCATCTGGCTCCATGTAATTTGGAATCTCAAGACCAAAAAAGAGCTTTATGGTCACAACCATGAGCACAATGTTTGGAGAGGGGTCAACAAGGCCTATAGTGATCAGAATACCATCCCCATTGTGAAGCATGGTGGTGGCTCACTGATATTTTTACAACTGCCAAGATTGGCACTTCCTCATGAAACAGAACATTGACTCAAAACAAACTGTCATAAGTACCAAGGAGTTTTTCAGAGCCAAAAGTGGAAATGTTCTTGACTGGCCAAGTCATTAACCTGAACAAATGTTTTAAAATGCTAAAGGCAAAAGGAATTTTTTGCTGAAATTAACTAAAGCTGAAGGTCACTGCAGTAAGACCGTCATCAGGAAAGATAGCCAGCATCTGGTGATGTTTTTGGGTCTCAAACTTCAGGCATTGCATGCAAAAGATATCCAACTAAGTAGTAAACATGACTGTTGTGCAAGTTGTCAATGTGTCCAAATTGTTAGATTCTGTCCACTTTGGATCCATAAACAAACTGAAGAGAATTAGTCCAAGATGTTGATCTTCCATAGTGCTCCATGTTCTCCAATTACTACAAAGTTAAAACAGTCTTTTATGCCAAGACACATAGGCATTTATGTGGTCAGTTGTAGCCAACAATTACACAGTCCATTATCCTCCAGCACATCCCCTCCAAAATATGTCTGTCTTTCAATCACAGAAGTGTATTTTACATCCTCACCTTATATGGCCTGGTAGTGTCCCCTCTTGAGTTGTTCCACATGCTTATCAGGTTGTATGGGGCCCCTTAATTGTGGATACCAACTGTTTGTGATATGGTACCTCATATAGCACAAGATAATGAAGTACCACTCCACTGAGTTGGGTTCTTAAAGAAGAGAATAGAACTAAAATACATGCATCATCAGGTAAAGACAGGCTTTCTCACAATGGTATGTTCCATTGTGAGTAAGCGGCCCATGGGTCTATTCATAGTGTCTATGCCAGTCACATGGACAACTCATCAGTAGGTATGGACAGGATGTGTGGGTATGTTGGGTCCAGCACCACGTCCCATCTATATTGCAAAGTATATATATAATATTGTAAACAAATCCAAATACTTTTAGAAAAAATCCAACTAAATGGTTTGAGGTTTCTCCAACAACTTGCCAAGTGGCCCTAATTAAACAGGTCTGTGGATAATTCAAATTGTTTTGAACTATGTTGAATACATGTTTGAAGAACTAAATGTCCAAGCATTTTTATTAAGCAAAAGGTGTGTCATAATGTGTGATGAAGCTGCACAAACAATACCAATGTCAGGGAGATAAACACTTACTGTATTTACTGTGGTAATTATAGTCTCAAAATGCTATAATGTCTACCCAAAAAATACCAACCCGTTTTCAAACCTCTTTCAAATCATTGATAGATGTCCATTGATTGAGGCAGCTGAAGTTTTAATACCAGTAAGGAGAAAGATATTCAACTGGCTGGGCAATGCATTTGTTATCTCTGCAAGCTAGCTAGCTATTTAGTGTGTAATTTTGAACCTTTTTCAAATGACTGGATATAAGATGCTAAATGAACATACAAACTACTGCAGAAACCTACACAGAGGGGAGCAACACATGGAACCAAACATGGAGTCAACAAAATAATGGACGAAATAAAGCGGGACAAAGGGACATTAAAATTAAAGTTGAACAGACTACAGACATCATTGAAGAAATACAACAAGGAATAATAGCAACACTATGTTGAAACCACATACAGTAGCTCTTGTTTGAAAACTTCAATTTAAACACTCTTAATTTACTGTATGTGTACAGGACACCTAAATCCAAGCTTTTGGGGCATAAAAATTTGGAGAAATTCTTTTAGAGTCTAACCTTGGAGCACCTTGGTACAAAGCAATCTTCTGTGCATTCTTGTGTTTTAATTGATTGTTTTAACCATTGGAAGTTATGTAAGATATATTGGAAGTTTCTGCAAAAGTGCCATATAAATGAAAAGAAGAGAGACCCTCACTCTTATATAAAAGTAACCTGGACAATTTATTTTTTACTATCAAAAGACAGTCTCTATTTCTGGAACTGAGTCCAAGCTTGACTGATGCAAATATAAAATCAATCATGGAGCAACATTAGTTGTGGCCAAATCATCAGTTTGGGACATTCTGAGAAAAAAAAAAAATGCATTGGTGAGCTCTGATAAAGAAAAACCCAACAACATCCAGCCAAATGAAGAACACTCTCCACGAGGTATGCATATCATTATCCAAGTCTACCATAAAGTGAAGGCTTCACGAGAGTAAACACAGAGGATTCACCACAAGGTGCAAACCATTCCTAATCCTCAAGAAGAGAAAGGCAGAATTAGATTCAGCCAAAAAAACATCTTTGGACAGATGAAACTAAGATCAACCTGTACCAGAATGATGGGAGGAAAAAAGTATTGAAAAGGCTTGGAAGCTCATGATCTGAAGCATACCAAATAATCTGTAAAACACGGTGGAGGCAGTGAGATGGCATGTGCATGCATGGCTTCCAATGGCCCTGGGTCACAAGTGTTATTGATGATGTGACAGAAGCCAGAAGCAGCTGGATGAATTCTGAAGTGTATAGGGATATATTGTCTGCTCAGATTCAGCCAAATTCAGTGAATTTGATTTGTTGCCTAACTTTTACCTGACTGGAAGCGTTACCTAACCATTACATAAAACCATTGTTTGTAGCCTAGCGCTTCTTTGTGCGCGTTTGGAAGTCTACACAATGCAGCCGTATTGTGGGAATGCTCACATTGTTTCTAGCATGTGTATTGCTCAAGGTTTCATATTTTTTTCTGCGTGGTACGTTCATGATATTGTTTACCGGTTGACACTGTTTATGGTGTGCAGCACCGGAAATATTAACTATTGGTTTTTGCAACATTATTGATGTAATTTAATGTGTCAATTAATCCCATAAAGAATGGGAGGGGCATCGATATATTTTATTCACTTTAACAGTTTTGGTGGGAACAGTGTGTATGTATGTATGTATGTTTTTGATGTTATAAGATCCTGCAGATTCTTGGTGGTGGGGGGTTAGTGAGGGAAATTGGGGTGGTGAACATAATAGGGAATGGTGTTCCAGAAAGAGACCGAAGGGAAAGGGACATTTGACTCAGGGAAGCGGAGTAATGCAGGACCTTTTCTCTTTTGTTTTGGTTAGATTTTCTTTTGTTCATGTTTGTCTCTTACACATCTGTTCATATTCAAATAAAACAAAACACTACTTTCGTTTCTGCAAAATAGTGCACTGCCCATTTGTATGTTAAATAAAAATATTTGTTTAAAATAACTGTAATGGGATTCTCACCGTCGTACAATTCAATGTAATCAACTTGACTTCTACTCATTCCAACCGAGAGATTTGCAGACAGGAAAAGAGACATGCGGTATAACCTCATTTTTTTTTACATGAATCTGTCAAGTATCAAATGCTCTCTTGGCAAAATGCAGGTTGTAATTCCTTCTGTCTATATGTAGATTGCTTCTCAGTTCAACATATATTTGAGCAATCATATCTGAGAAAGCACTGGTGCAAATTTGAAAGAAGTGCAGAAAGTAGATTACATTTTTTACTGTACGTTACACTAAAATGTTGTGTGCATATGAAAAATATGTATTTTAATATCATACAATTACATAGACTTTACATCTTGTTACATATATTCCATCTTCATTCAGTAGCATAATATCTCTTTACGAATATGCCTAATTGTCAAGTAATCTTTATCCTGTATTCACATTTCATGTGGTATTTACTAGGAATTGTTTGCATGTTCAAATACATACAAGGTCATGAATGTTTCCCGATGTTGACAGTTAGCAGAGGTATTTAGCAAGGAGAAGTTAACTTTTCAGTTAAAATTGTAATCTCTTTGGATTATCTGCAAAGATTGCAGCAGCTGGCAGTAGGAGTCATGTTATCTAATACTGCCAGAGCAAGTAAGGTAAGTAGCATTTGGGGCATCATATTCAACATCAAATGTAAGAAATTCATCCCATTGGCCCCCAAAAGGCTTTAGCTATTGAACACCATTTAATTTGGGTCTTATTTGGCATGTCAAGTAATCATTACATTTGACATGTCAAATAACCAAAATGTATAATATTGATATTATTGTGTGCTATGTGGGAAAGCTTGTGACAGCATTTGACATGTACCAGCCTGAAAGCACCTGCAATCATTTTCAGTAATCTAATGATAATTTGAATCCATCAGATTTTAGTCCCTATTTCTATTAAGATCTGTTTGATTCAATTGATGAAAACCAGTAAAATTATAACAAGCTAAAGCAGAAAACTGGCTGACTATCTAACCCTTTTGCCTGTTAAGCCCTTTAAACCATTTGCCTTCAAGCAACATATAATATATGTTGGGAAACATTTTTTTTCTATTATGTGTCAATTTTTCATTGCAAGCAAGAATACAAAATGGTATTTACGTTTCACACAGAGGTTTTTAAGTCGAATTGCAGTCATAAAAACAGTTGTTCCGAATATGCCCTGACTGAGGTAGTCAGATAATTGAGGGCGCCCTAAAACAAGTTGCACAGGTACATATTTCTGATTGCAAGAGCATTATGTGAAAAGCAATTAGAATGTCATTGTGCGGATGCATACAGAGGGCTTGCACTGATCTGCATCTCATCCAAATTGGTTGGAAGCTGCTGTAATGAGACAGGATCAGAAATACAGGTTGTTATGACAAAACGAGGAAGAAAACGTTTTAAATATACAGTTGAAGAAGGTAGTAATAAATGTTCAGTCTTTCTGAATAAACAGGTTGTTTATTAACAGAGTTGTTTGAACAATTAAAAACGAATACTTAGCAATTGGGTGAATTGTATGCAATGTTTTCAGCTCGTTTTTGGCCAGTCTTAATGTCACACAATGGTGTGATCTCCTCATTGAAAATGGTAATTGGTTAACTATGTTGGTTTGGCATACTGTGGATTATTGAATTACTGTTTTGAAGAGATGAATATGTATAAATTAGGGGTTGTTTACATTACAAGAGAGAGAATAATACACTAGATAGATTTACCTTATTTATTGGAAAAAATTAAAATATACTACACCGGCAATACTCATAAAATAATTCATTGTTTCGACTGCAACAATTTAATAAAAGAATCATACATCGGGATTTTCTGGGTTTTTGTTTTAGATTCCATCTCTCACAGTTGAAGTGTATCTATGATAAAAATTACAGACCTCTACATGCTTTGTAAGTAGGAAAACCTTCAAAATCAGCAATGTATCAAATACTTGTTCTCCCCACTGTATGGAGTATTAACTTGCATTTTTGGTTGCAGCAACATACTTTGATCACAGACAATGGTTTTTGGAAATGTTCCTGAGCCCATGTCCACTACAGAATCTTGTCTGTTTTTCATCAGTGCCGCCTGAGGATCTGAAGATCACAACCTCCAATTTTGGATTTTGACCTTGTACAGAAGTTTCTCCAGGTTTTCTGTATCTTTTAATGATTATTATGTACCTTAAATGATGAGATCACCAAACCTTTTGTAATTTTCTGTTGAGTAACGTTATTCTTAAATTGTTGCACTATGTGACGGTGAGGTGACGGATTGCTCCGCCATCTCCCGCATTCTCCATCTTACCAACACTCATGAACTCATCCCGGTCCCATTCATTTGTCTTGTCTTGTCAATCATTGTTCACACCAGGTCCCAATCAATCCATTAGTATGTGTTTAAATGTTTCTCCTCTGCTCCCCTCAGTTGTTAGTCATTGTTCCATGTCACTGTGTTGTCTGAAGTCAGTGGTGAGTCTAGTATCTATGTGTTCATTTGCATTGAGTAGTTTTGCCTCTGTACTCTGTGTTTTCTGTTCTGGTGTTTTGTGTTTGTTTATTAATTAAAAGAGTACAGACTACTACCCCTGCCTGCTCCTGGTCCGTCCTCTACCACGACATACACAAGCTAATTTGTGACACACTATTTGCCTGTGCAGTCTCCCACAGAGTTGTTAACCTCTCCCCATCATTACCTGTGAAAGATTTATCCTCTTTGAGATGTTGTTTTTGTACCCGATCATGTTACTGACCTTTTTCCACTTAACCTATTTAGTTCTGAGATGTTCCACCAGTTTTCTTTTTTAGTATTACAAAACTTTTCCAGTCTTTTGCTGGCCCCTGAACCGTGTTGCTGGCATCAAATTCAAAGGGGGCATATATTTTTCAAGAAACACTGACATTCCTCAGTTTCAGCATTTGATATGTTGCCTTTGTACTATTTTCTATTGAATATGAGGTATAAGTGATGTGTACATCATTGCTTTGTGTTCTTTACATTTTATACAACGTACTGACTTTCTTTTGGGAACAAGTGTTGTAATAAAAGTGTAAGAATGCCTCTACCTGAATTTGTTCACTTTCATCTTTAGTTTTGGAGCTAAGGGTGTCTGAATGTACTTGAGGAGAGCTTATTGCCAAATACACAAGCCAGCTTTTCTGACAGCATGAGATCTTTACAATGCATGCAGGTACACAAACCCACAAGTTTGCAACCCTCCATAGTGTGTGTGTGTGTGTGTGTGTGTGTGTGTGTGTGTGTAGCTAATGATAATAAACTAGATGTTGACTTCAGTTACGTATAATTTGAATCATCAGAGGTTCCTGTCAAATACAACAGAAATTATATTAGAACCACCATTCACATTTGGGAGACTGAGACCGGAATTTCCACATTTTCCCCTTAGCTTCCTCCTTTATATTTGGGTGTCAAAGCTGGGTTGTGATACGTTATCTGTGAGTGAGATGGGTGAGGGCAGATGTCCTCAATTATTTAGCCTCTGTTCAGGCTATTATTTAGCCTCAACACAGGCAAAATTTTAGCCTAGCTGTCAGATGGAATTAAAGCTATGAGTGGGGTCAGACATTGGTGAATGTGCTGTGGTGATTTTAACAAACTGATATGTAGTGAAATTGCATATAGAAATGAGTCAGGATTGTGCCAGGGGAAACTGTATATGAGGAGGAACACAAACTCATTTCTAAAAAAAGGCAGGATGCAAAACGCTGTGTAAAATGGAAATAGATACAGAATGCAAAGATGTGCAAATTATTTTATCCCTATATTTAATAGAAAACTGTAGAACGATAACATCAAATTGTAAGACTGAGACATGTCATTGTTTCTTGAAAAATATATGCCCACTTTGAATTTCATGCCAGCAGACAAGTTTAAAAAAATCTGGGACAGGGGCAACAAAAGACTGGAAAAGTTGCATAATACAAATAAATAACCAGATGGAACATCCCACAACTAAATAGGTTAAATGGCAAAAGGTCATTAACATGATTGGGTATATATACAGCATCCCAGAGAGGATGAGTCTTTCAAAAGTAAAGATAGGGAGGGTTTCACCACTCTGTGAAATATTATGCGTGCAAATGGTGCAATAATTTAAGAATAATGTTTCTTTATGTAAATTTGCAAAGAGTTTGGGGATCTCATAAGCTACAGTACATTTGTTGCCTCAAAGAAACGCAGTCTTTGAGGCATTTTTCGAGACCCTAGAAACACATGGTCAATCATTTTTACAGGTGATGTAAAGGCTGGCTAACTTTATTAGTCAGTGCAGGCACCTTACGGTCACTTATGATTACATGTATTCAAAGCAATATGTAGTCAGATTTTAGATAATAAAATATCATAAAGGTTATATTCTAGCACTCATTTTCCTCCCTGTCTCCTCAGAAAGGTTTTACCCCATAACGACACACGTAGGGTGGGGAGAAGGCTGCCACAATAGGGTCTGTGTTGTCATTTGGGAAATATTTTACAGTTATTGGCTGCTGTGCTCAGAATGGTAAGAGGCTGAAATAGTACATTTTAAAGAAAGTTTTCCATTACTACATTTATATTGTATGTTTTATATTTTTATTAAAGCCAAAGTCTTCAAAGTCATTGATGCAGGATCCACTCAGATTTTTTCCAAACAGATGCATTTCTTTTATTTTCCAAATGGCTTTGCACTAAATGATTAATATCTTATGTTTTTCTTGTTAGTAAATGCATTATTGAACTGGTGGAAAGTCAGCATTACGACTTTCTAAAGAAACAACATTGATGTTTTCTCTCTAAAACGCAACAAAACAAACATCAAAGTATTAAAATGGACTAGAGCACTCCACTGCCGAGTGCTCACACGGTCTGCATTCTCCACCTCCACAGTATCTCCGGAGGCCAAATTTATCAAGGGGAACTTTGCGTGCGGCACTTTCCCTGTGAATGTTGGTACCTGTCAAATTTGAACTTAATGGGAAACTGTAAATACATGCACACAAATTTCAACCCAAACATAGGCACAGCTATTAATGGTTGAAGAATTGTATTGCGAGCAATAACTGTTCATTTAGAGGATACCGAGTTTGGTCCACAGGAATTGTAATGATGTACTGGATTAATAAGGTTTTGATAGAGTGTATGCATTTTCCTTTGCTAAAAAGATTGCATAGCTTAATGCTCTAGCTTAATGCTGTTTTTATTTCAGGATATCTGCTGTTTTCATTTCAGGGTACCTTTTTATAAGGGCATTATCATGTACTACTAATATTGTAATCATAATAAAAGAAATGTATCTCTTCTGACATGACTGGTTTAATCAAACTGGCCATGATTTGGGAACGGGTTAATGTAATAGTAACTTTTCATCTTGACTTTAAATCATATACTAATCAGTTCATGAATATTTGTATTGTGCTCTTCCTTGCCTTTGTATTGTCCTACACTTATTTTTAATCTGCACATTCCTCCAGAACTTAGCATTGTTCAGGACTGCATAAAAAAGATAATTTTAATGTAATATAATACATAGCTTGAAAAAGGGAATTACAGAGTGAATACTGACTTGGCAATATTTAATAATAGGCTGTTAGATATGGATATTGGCTTATATGAACACAAACACTAGAACAGTATTTCCTTGAGAAATAGGTTTACAGTACAAATCCATATCATAAGAGAGGTGAATGCTGCCCATCAACCTGCCTCAGGAGGGAGACTGAAAAATCCCAGCACAGCTGCTCTACGCTCTCTTTCAGTGTTTGCCATGCTAGTGTATTCAGTGCTTCTTTGAATTTCACTGTGCTCAGGATGATATGGCAAGTCTAGTTTCTTTGCAAATTAGAATACAGAACATGTATATAGTACCAGTAGATAATGCAATGAAAGTGGGATCTTGGAGGGTGGTTAGTCTTGGCAAAAACCCTATGTCCTAGAAAACTGGAACAGTTTTAAAGGGAAAGGGAGAACAGAGACAGACATAGAATGATGCATAACAGAAATTACACTGGATAAGGGTAAGGGATTGATTTGGGTTTAAGTGGTGGCTCTTAATTTTTCAGACTTTGATTTCTCGCCATCTTCTTCCCTCCTTTTCAAAACATTTACATTTATACTTTAGTTATTTAGCCCAGTGGTTCTCAAACCTCTTCTGGGAACCCACTGACAACTCAATTTTCCTAAGGCCCTGAACTGGCTAATCTGAATCAATAGTCAAGAGCTTGATAATTAGTAGACAAGTAGATTCAGGAGTGATTGAGAGGTTTGAGAACCAATTATTTAGCAGACACTAGTCCAGAAAAAGTTAGTGATGTGTGCATGCTTTCTTTGTACACAGCCTCAAAACGGAATCCAGCACATGCCCTGGCATTTGGAAGCGATTGTTTGAGTTTCAAACCGCTAAATGTTTTCTTCTTCAATGTATTCCAAAAAGGAAGCGAGAAGACAGGATGCTGGGGAGAAAAAACATACTGTCCAATGCTAACTGTCCAACCTGGTCTCATTGGAATATGTAAACTATTTTACGGAAATATTTGACAGTTGAATTTGTAAGATATATTACGTCCGGTAAAGTAACGTTGGTAATAATAATCATTGGAATACGTAAACGTATTTATAAAAATCTTTGACAGATGAATTTGTACGATATATTGCGTTAGGGGAAGAAACGTTAGAGTAATAATTAAGAAATAAAAAATAGCACCTCACAGGCTGTTTCAAACCCACGTACTTCAGCTCAGGGCACTACCCACTGCTCCAAATAGGGACTTCCAGTTAAGCACGGCAAGTAGTGGTTTAACCAAGGTCGTAGAATGTTACAAGTAATTTGTTTCGTAACTATTACCTTAACCCCAGTGCTGTGATACCTAACCTTAACTACAATCCTAATATTAACCCCAGTGTGGTGATACATGATCCTAACCAAACCTTAATATTACCTTTTTTGTTTTAAAACCTTACCCTAAACATAAACAATAACCTTAACTGTAGTACTGCAATACCTAACCTTATCCCAAACCTTAACCCGAGTGCTGTGATACCTTTAAACATTAACTGAAATGGTAAATGCATTTATTACATATTGTAGCAACCTCGGTAATACTATTACTTGACTGCCTGAATCAGATATTTGTTTGGATAGGATGCCTGAATGTAGAGATACGGCCTGTATGCTTTGAGTAAAGTTGTAAAATATGATGTTTTAGTAGCATTCATAACATATCATGCAATTTTCTAGTGTTCGTAACATATGATACGTTTGACTAGCATTTGTGACATACAGTATGATATGTTTTACTTGTATTCGTAACATATGCTATGTTTTAGCCAATTTGTAATGTATCATAGTTTTTGGTAATGCATTGTAATGTAACGCATCGTAACATAAATATTTGTGTGGCATTGATTTATGTACAATACTTTACGTATTCCAGTGAAACCAGGTTGGACTGTCACACAACAAATGAGTGGTACTGGTGGTTTCTGATTGGTTGTGTATTAGTGGCTGAATACATTTTACATTACAGCTGACATTTATCCATTGGTAGCTAAGGTTCAACTTATTGAGATGCTCACTCAGGGACCTGGAAAAGATATATTATTATTATAAGATGATTTTTTAGTCTCTTAACGTGTAGTAATCACAACATTCTATGAAGGTTAAACAAATATTTAAATGATATTCTAACACTACCTTGCCCCAACAAAGTTGTTGTGAATTTGAGTCTATTAAAACAACAACACTGAAAATGCAAAGGCTGAAAACAAGAAGAATTATGTTATAGGTTTTGCAACTACTATCTATGTGAAAACCACTGGATAATTTCTCCAACACTTATGAAGAGGATTGTAACATTGTTTAGATACAACCAGCCACATTCCAAATCATTTAGAATGGTAATTTGCAATCAGCTGACATCAACTGACGTGATCTGATTAGCCTTAATTATAATCAGTTTTGACTGTAGGTTTTCCTTGTCTGCGTCTTGAGTACTGAATAGAAACAGTGCTTACAAAAAAATCGATGTGATCAGATTTTTTATGTATATTATTCTGTATTTGTTTGAAAGACTGCATGTTATCGGATTGGAGTAGATCGCTTAACCTTAACTCTGGACCATGAACCCAGTTCAGCTCTGACCCTTGAAGCCAGCTGCAATTGTTTTATTGCAACCCTTTAATCAGGGACTTACTTAGACGTGGGACACCAGGTGGGCGCAATTAATGAGGAGGTTGAATAGAAAACCAGCAGGCTACAGACCCTTTAGGGTAGAACCAGCCTAGAAGAGCGAATGTCCATGACTGACTGAGTGAGTGAGCTACCTTCAGTAGCTATGTCATACTAAGCCCCAGGATGGACAAACACTTTGCTGGCTACATGATTCTCTCGTCTTTTCACTTGATGAAAAAGTCACTAATCGTCACCTATATTGATAGTTATTGTATTAAATGTCTTTCATGAATGGCTAATAAGCTTTTAAAATGGCCAGTGGCAAAGGTCATACAGTTCATAGATGCTATAGGTGGTGGAGGTAAACTTAAAAATAAATGTTACTCAGTTTAACACAATACTTAATGGTGTCTAGCGACATATTGAATATCGACGTGACGTTAATGATCTAATGTTGAAATGCCCACGTCCTTCAACAAAAAACTCTCGGCAGATATTTAGCTATGTGGTGTAGTGATTAAAGACACAGTTTTCTTATGCGGGAGATCTGGGATTGAATCCAGGGAGGGTAACAACGATCGTCAGTTTTTATTGCGGGCTGGCTGAACTAGGCTTGCCTGTTTTTTTGTTTTCAACTATTCATTATTCAGCTTTGTCCCTGGCTGTAATTAGCATTCTTAGCATTGTCCAAATTCATGAATGGGAACTGTTCATCCCACTCCAGCAATGCTGCATTACATGTGGAAAACTACTCCAAACACTTTTTAACTGTGCAATGACCAAACAGCCAGTGGAATTTGGTCAATCAAAACTGGCCCTAGCAAACTATTTCCTGCCAGGTTAGAAATATTAGTTGGAATATTGGATATTATTTTCTGTTTGGGACTGATACAGAACAGCACTGTCCTCCACATTGCCTTGACTCTTCGGGAGTTCTAAAAAGCTGCCACTTGGAGCTGCTGCAGTGGGACAAGGAAGGCAAGGCCAGCATATTAAATTAAGAACCCCACGATGGTCCTAGCAGGATGGTACCAACTCCACAATGGTTCTAGCAAGTTTCACGGCCCCGGCCGGAACCCCTGGACTAATCTGAGACCAGATGACAACCATATCACGTGAACATTTTTCTTTTCACCAACAGCTAAAGTGGTGGCATGTGCTCTTATTGTGATTAAAAGAAAGTTGTCATAAAAGAAATTTGACTCCTTTCAATAATTAGCAACAATGTGTATTACAGAGCTCTTTTTCTAATCAGACATCTAAGCTGCTCACCATGGCCAATTTGTAGCGTGACTATGAGACCTCTTGGCTGCTCCACTACATGAATTACAACCCATTCTCTGACTTCACCGCTTTGCCATTCGGAGACTCCGGCATGAAAAATATCTAAGTAGGGTTTAGGGCAATTTCAGTCAAATCAGGAAGTGTATTAAATTCCAATTCTTCCTCATTAACCCCACCCTGTCTCTTAGCACACATTTTTTCAGAGTGGGTCGAAGAACAAGATAGATGTCGCAGACAGGGTTGGCCATATTCAGGGAAGATAATGTACTGGGTTTGTGATAATAACCTCCAGGGGCACCTTCATTTCAGATCCAGGAGATTGTGACATTGAGTATTCTCTGGGAAAAGATTGCCTGAAGCCTCCCTGCAAACCAGTTGTACAAAATTGTCAATAACCTGTAAAATAACCTGTAAACTGCTGTTTTGTCACACAACACAATACCACAGATATCACATGTTTTCTTTTCCGCTGACACCTTTTTAAGGTAGCTCTTGACCAACCAGATCTCTTTTCCAGTCATGGGAATTCATAGATTAGGGTGTAACTTTAATTTGACTGATTTCCTTCTATGAACTGTAACACTTTTTAATTGTTGAATGTGATGGCCACTGAATGGCGGTATGGTCACTCTATTGTATTTCTGCTGTATCATTGTGCAACTGGTTCAGTGGAGGGTTGTACAAGTTGCCAGCACTATCTGGGTTTGAGGGTGTTACTAATAAATAGTGTTTGCCCAGCTCTGGTGATTCTTTGATGGTGGCTACCTCAATCGTGGTTGAAGGATTCCAAACTAGACTTCCTGGTTGAGGAATACCATTGGATGCTTTTTTTAATACCAATATCCCAACATCAAGTCCACTGGAAATGAATCCAATGGTGCAGGGCCCTTGATCTGGATATAAAAAAACAGAAATAAGAATTGGATAAACATAAACAAAGAATTGTGACAGGTTATTCAGCTAATTTAAAAAAAGGTTTCAGTAGTCAGACCAACTGAGGCATAGCACATGCCAATTTCAAAAGCAGAGAGAGCTATAAGGAAAAGAGATAGGGAACTTCTGGAAGGAACTAGGATCTGAAAGGGGTCTGTTAACTTATAGGTTGCACCACTGCATCATGGGTCGTGACTTGTGAACCTTATTCCAGCTAAGAGGTTGTTGGCTGTCTTGCCAACTAGGCTTCATCCCCATTGTGTCTAACTGGAAAGCCATCGATGACAGGAACAAACACCTGAACACTGGGGAATTTAATCTGAGAGACTGTGCTACTGAGAAGCCAGAGCTAAAGGAAGGTCAAAATGTGTGGATTGCACACTCAAAGAAACCAGCAACAGAGCTAAGAATAGTAGATGCACCGTGCACTTACATGTACAGTATGTGGTGAAAACAGGCCTAGAGAGGGTTAGAAGAAGCAGGATTCTTAGAGCCCTTCCAGATCAACCAACCTATCAGGCTGAGGAGGAAACTGGTAACATTCAAAGAAAGGCAGATGGTGAGAGAATGCCCACAGAGCCACAAGCCGTCCCCAAAATGAGGCAAAACTAAAATAATGGAGGAAGGACTATGTGCTCGGTTCAGTCTGTATTGCTGAAACAGATTGCCTGATAACAATTTGAAGGTGATTGCCAATTGACCAGACATATGCAGTGTTTACCTTGAATGCTGTCTCCGCTAACACGGGAACATATGCAGTGTTTACCTTGAATGCTGTCTCCGCTAACACGGGAACATTGCTTTTACATTTCAGAATCAACACTAAACCTCAGACTGAATCGAGTGCACAGTTGTGTGAATAGAGTATTACTTGGGGAACCTCCACCCAGGGCAATAGAAAAACAGTGAAGTAAATACATAGAAGTTTAAACTTGGCCATTAACTGCTTTCATAATGTTCATATAGGTGAAGTAGTAGGATGAATATGATAGAAACAATTATTTAGAATGTATTGTGTATATATACTAGTTTGTTATATGTTTTTTCCAGGTTTAACATTATTCATATATTTAAATGGTCAAATGAAATCTATCAATCAATATGTTGAAATAATAGTTTTTCAAGTTTTATTGTGGTTATCCAGGTTGCCTTCTTTTTCTTTCGAGGCAAAGATTTAGGAGGATGTGCCTGTCCGTAGTTATGCATGACCTGCCAAAGCTCAAATTCGGTTGTCATGCATCCATCTTTTTAATATTACTACAAATTGTAACAGGTGCACTGGAGAACAGGTCTAGTGAAGAGGAGACATCTCCTTCAGTTTTCCCAGGCCCTGTGGGTGACAAAGAGGCCATTAAAATGTAACTGCCTCAGCAAGCTGAAGTAGCCAGCCATAAAAATGTAAATTTATTACCCTTGAAAAGAGTTATTGATTGTGCAATCTACACAACATTGACGGGGGGAAGAGGGTTTTGTTAATGTCAGGATCTTAAAGGGTATTGTAATGAAATACACATCCTCATGAGTGTTATGACGTGACACTGTCGTACACAAGACAATCATAACCTACGCTGGACGTGATAGAATGTAGTAGGTACTGTACATTCCAATGGCCTAAGTAATGTTACAGGAGACTAAAAACAAAAGAATCTTGTACACCAAAACCATTTATCTGAAAACACATTACTTGCTTTCTTTTTTCATGTTGGGAAAATAATTAGCATGGATAGAGCTTTCTAGTTTCTTTGGAGGACAGTATCCAAGGGACTACAGCTGGCAGTACAAATGGATATCCCTCAGATTAAACAGTCTTTACATGTGATGGTTGGAGGACTGGCTTCCCTGGTAAAAAGGCACCAGGTGCATTCCTGAGTAGAAAGCCACAGTTTCATTTCAAAACCCAAAATGATTCATGCTATGCTCTCAAAGCACATTTAATTGCTGTGGTGGGGATTTGCCCATCTCACAACAGGCAATTTTCAAACAATTGGTTTAGCCATTTTGATACCTGGGGAAAGGGAAACTTCATTTGAGCAAAGCTCAGCTCGGCTTGATTAATTGTTGTGGGAAGGGATAGCAATACGGCAATCTCATATTCACAATCCGGAAACAAGCTGAACTTATTTTTAGACCAGGCAGCTGCCAAGAGTCACATTTAACTAAGATTTCCTGACTAGGTGACAGGATTCTGCTTGCTACCTCCTCCACAGATAAGAATGAAACTGTCATTTTGATGGCTGAGATCCTGTGTGGGTAGAAGACTCAAATTGTATATACTGTATATATCTAACATCCCCTCAGAGGGGGAGTGAAAAGTGCATATTTTAGGTGATTCAGATTCATGCTTTTGTCGTTCACAAGGAAAGCTAGACATTTCAGACTTTTATGATTTTAATGGAGCTAAAATGAGCAGGAAATGAAATTATGATACAGTCTAATACAATTTCATTTAATTTTCCTAACAATAAGTTTTTCATATTTTATTCTGTGCACAATTCATCAATACATATCACTAATGTAATTAATATTTTTTACTTTTCCAATGGTTTTAGAAAAAGATTTGACATTTTTTGAACTGAACACTGATTTCATTTTATCTCATTTGTATTTATTTGTGCTAAAAGAACAGGGCTTTGCTAATCAACCTTGGATAGGGCAAAGGAGGTGGAAGATTGCTGTTGCTTTGAACCAATGCACCCCCAAGATAATTAATCATTCCAGGGCAGCAGTATCAGAATGAACAAGAAAAGGACTTCGGATTTGGAGTACCACGGTTGCCAGAATTGTTTAGAGGGATGTTTGCAGTGGTGGAGACCAGAAGGAGGCTAC
>JACXGJ010012559.1:0-17703 GCA_016801105.1 Esox niger
CTCTCTCTCCGTCCCTCTCTCTCTCCGTCCCTCTCTCTCTGTCCCTCTCTCTCTCCGTCCCTCTCTCTCCGTCCCTCTCTCTCTCCGTCCCTCTCTCTCTCCGTCCCTCTCTCTCTCCGTCCCTCTCTCCTCCGTCCCTCTCTCTCCGTCCCTCTCTCTCTCCGTCCCTCTCTCTCCGTCCCTCTCTCTCCATCCCTTTGCCTTTCTAGACATCCTATGCACTGCATGTTAGAGATTTCTTGCCGTTTGACAACATTCCTGCAACAACAGAGGATGATCAAATAAAGATACAGCATCTGTATCCATTTTTCTGCTGTTCCTCTCACCAGCAACACCCCCCCCTCTTCACCCCCTCCTCATCACACCAATATTGACAAGCCGCAGATGTAACTAGGACAAGGACAAACTGAGCAATAGTGAAACCAATACACACAAGACATGCAAGCAAGCCTTGCAAAACTATCTATGACTGAAAGTAATAAACAGGACATTAGATCTTTATTTATCAGTGCCACAATCACTGCAGAGTAGAGAAAGAAGAAGATGGTGCCTACAGTATATTCAACTGCCAAAAGATGGCTGGCAATAAACTCTGCTGAGGTGCTCTCTCTGCATGCCGGAGGCACTAATCCAAACATTTAACAAGCAAAACTAGCATGCAGTCCGTCCGCTTGTTGTCGAGAGAACATGTTCATAGGAGTCTGACTGATCCAAAAACAGATTAAATAGTTTGGGGAATGCTGGTCAGCTTTCTATCATGCAGATCCAGAGAGCATACTCTTCCAACATAATTACACACTACTGCAAACAATTATGACAGAAGAATGCAGAAATTATAAAACCAGTAGCCTACCAATCTGATGATAACCCCAGTAGCCAACCAATCAGACGATAATACCAGTAACCAACCAATCAGACGTTAACACCTGAATCACTGACGGAGAGTAATGTGATCCTAATCTTATCAATAAACAAATAAATGGCAGCTGTTTCCTTGTCTCTGGAAGTTACTGTCCAGATCAGACGCAGGTCTCCACACCTAGATCTTTAGTTCTTTTCTAAAATTCCTGACCCAGATTCAACCAATCGCACAATAGAAATGCAGGACTCAGTAACAGTCTGCCAATCTCGAGACCAGGATCTGTCAGAAAGATATTACGCATTCCAAATAGCACCCTATTCTCTATCCACTGTGCACTACACTTGACCAGAGCCCCATGGGAAATGGGGGGGCACATTTGGAACACATTCTGAGTCTTTCCCAGCAGCTCTGGAGAGTAATGTGGACCAGCTCCATCTGATCGATGCCGTTGGCCCGGCTGAGGCCAACCTGCCGTGCGCTGTCGGGTCACAGTTCATTACGGTTCCATTACTCTCAGTGCAATTAGCCGGACTGCGAATGTGTGCCACGAATCGATGTCCGGGTGCCCTGCTCCGATGGCCTGTTGATCCATTACGGAGGAAATAGCCTGATATGGACCTATAGACCTATGAATCACATAGGCTGTGTTCCACACTGCAACCTACTCCCTGGAATGTGCATCAGTACCCTGGCCAGACTATGGGCGGAATAGGGTGACACAGGAAACAACCACAGTTTCTAAGTGTGATGAAACAGCAGGATAGCAGCCGATGAGTGTCTCTAAACCACAGGATCAACACAGACCTGGAAACTCTGACTGACACTTCTCAAGATAGCAACAACCCCCTGAGACCAACTTGTCAGCAGCCACTCACAAGCACGTCAGCAGGGGCATGTAGTGTGGGGAGCAGCCTGAATATAGCTGGTATGTCCTTATAATGCAGCCAGTCCTGGGTCAGTGGGACAACAGTTTTAATGTCCTCATAAACCAGTCTGTCCTGGGTCAGTGGGACAACAGTTTTAATGTCCTCATAAACCAGTCTGTCCTGGGTCAGTGGGACAACAGTTTTAATGTCCTCATAAACCAGTATGTCCTGGGTCAGTGGGACAACAGTTTTAATGTCCTCATAAACCAGTCTGTCCTGGGTCAGTGGGAAAATGGCTTTAATGTCCTCAGAAAGCCATATGTCCTGGGTCAGTGGGTCTATAGCGGTAATGTCCTCATAAAGCAGTCTGTCCTGGGTCAATGGGACTATAGCTGTAATATCTTTGCTGAGCAGTCTGTCCTGGGTCAATTGGACTGTCAGAGCAACATTACCCAATATAGGCGTCGACCGGGGAATCTAACCACAGGGACTGCAGTACACTGGTAAACTGACGGTTCAATATCATATGAGGTGTGGAGGCACCTTGATGACAATAATGTTTAAAATCAGAGAGCTCACCGGGAATTAACAGGCGTGGCCGTGTGACAACACATTTACAACCTTCTTCCCACAGCAAATCAGAGAGAGACAAATGGCACCAGGCATGTAGCCAGGAAATGCAGAAGAAGATTGTGCACCATGTCACCTCCTGTTCCACAGAGAACTAAACCTACAGTCAGACTACTGAGGAAATGGACCAGATACGGAGAGATATGTCATCAAAGTCCAAACCACACGTTACATCAGAATATCTGAGCGCCGTACAGATAAAGCCTTCCCGTCTGGAGCTAACAACAAATGAGGTGTTGGCAAACACGCGCACACATGCATGTCCAAGGTTTTCCCAAACCAAGTGGGAAATGGCAGAACAACCAGATACGTCACAACAATCCACATGATCAGGGTGTGTTGCAAAACAGCAAACCTTGAAACAGTTTTTCCACACTGAAATTTCCACCCAAATAATTGCAATGAGGAAAATGGCATTACAATAAGACCTTTATTTAATTTCCTTATAGCAGAATAACATGCTGGTAATTCAAGACAGTGACCAGAAACACAGGTAAGGGCAATAAGGACAAACAGGTTTCCGTGATCCAGGCGTGTGGGAGGGCGTTGGATATCACCGGCACCGAAGGCCTACTGTGCCAGGACGTGGAATATTTCTGCTGTTGCAAATAAATGGCCCAAACAGTTACAACGTTCTGCAGTCTGCGTTCACCCCTTGCTTTGCTCACAGAGATATGGCGTTTCCACAACCGACCACACAATTACTGACCCTCCTCCTGAGGTCCCACAGCTGGGTCCAGTTAAATGTCAGTCTCCCTGCTACAGACAGACGCTCCGGGGCCTGAGCCTCACAGAGTAACCGTGACAGCAGAATCCAACATGGATGACTGAGACCAGAGCTGACAAGACTGAACAGGTCAGGGGTCAGGGTCTAGCCCTGAAAGTGACTACACATTGGTGGGCTCGGGTTTCCAATTCGACATCTTGGCTGTTGCTCTTCTGTTGATGAATCATTGTGAACAACCTGGGTAGTTTCATCCATCTGGCTAATTTCTTTTCATTTGCGAAACACTGCCAAATACGTCCTTTCATGCAAAAGGGAGTGCTGTGAAATGACTAAGGAATTTCACAATAGACGCAATCCAAGTTCCCTGTTGTCTTTCTAATGTGTATTCAGTTGTAGTCTATTTAATTATGATGCAATATGTAAATCCAACATCAGGATAATATCTCGGTTTTGTTCGAGTCTTCTCTCGTCCTGACACACCTATGTCTACAGTCCGATGTTTGAGTATAATATAGAACTTTCACATAACAGCATCACATAGGAACAAACATGCCTGTAACAGCAGATCAGTGTAGCTTCTGTTTGTTCTGTTTCTATGTTCTTTGATTGAGTTCACCTGTGTCTCGTTCATGCCACGTTATCTCATTGTTTTATTTTGGCGTTGCCAGTCAAGTCGTTTGGTCTGAGCCTGTGGTTATTAAAAACTCCTCAGAACGCCTTAGCCCTTCCTTACCTCACACGCTACAATGCCAAAGTATCAGGTCCTGCAATGCCACCTGGAAAACCAGAAAAAGGAACATTTACACAGAACATTGTGACATTCTGACAGAGCGTTCATGAGTGTTTGGCGCTGACCGTGCTCACCAATGGCGCCGGCTTTCCCCGGGGCTCTTGTCAAGGACAACCTGACAATCCCGCCACATTATATAGTCATTCCCCCACCTTCAGCATCCCATAATGCCCTGACCGGCAGACAAACGGTGCGGGGGCTTGGTCTGTCCGCAGACACGCACGCGTGGTCAAATCACACCTGGACTACTGCCGGACGGCAGAAACCAAGATACCGGAAAGAGACAGATGCACGAGCACGCCACTGAAGACGTCTGTTTACACAGCTTTGTCCGATGTCTGGTGCCAGAAAAGCCCCACAGGGCAGAAGTGTGTGTGTGTGTGTGTGTGTGTGTGTGTGTGTTTAGAATCTCAAGAGTAGAGTCAGGCAGGCCAGAAGGGATGGAATTCTGCTGCTCCGGAATTCCACTCTGGAATGTGAGCATGGCAGAAGGGGGCGGGGTGTGGAACACCCATGTTCTCTGTAGTAATACCACACACACTAGCTAGGGAGTAGTCCTGCTGTGTTCGGCCGAGAAGCCGCTCAGTTGATGTCATGTCCCCAGGAATGTCCTCCCTCGTCCTTCTACCTCCTATCGTCCTATTAGGAAGGGATGTCTTTCCCAGCGCAGGCGGCGAATGACCTCCCGGCTCATCCAGGATAAAACAGCATCTTATTCTTCCCTGTTCAGTGAGCACACTACTTTTGACCCAATCCTGGAGGCTCACTTCCATTGCCTCAGTCCCGAGTGCTGGAGGAGGCGACTCCCACAATGCATCCCTTCTTCCCAAGTGACATGGGTCGTCCCTAATGGCACCCCGTTGCTTACATTGGACGCTACTTTCAATCAACACCCCTATAGGGTGCAATTTGGGACACAACCATCTATCTCCCGATCTCATTATGAAGTCAGAATGGCAGCGCTGCATGGAAAAGAGCTCTGACTCGCTGCCTGCAGAAAGAAACTAGTTCAGGCCGACACCTACAGACTGCGAGGCAAATGCCAGTCCGCGGATTAGCCTGAATTCTCCACAAATATCCCTGAATAAAACCCTGAAAATCAAGCTCCAATAGACAGCAACCAAATAGGAGATTGTCATATGTTCCCTTCCCACTATCCAGGCTCCTCTTCCTCAATCTCCCCCCATCTCCCTTTCTCCATCTCCCTCCCTCCCTCGCCCGTGATCCCTCTCCATCTCTTTCTCCTCCTCGATCTCTTTCTCCTCCTCGATCTCCACAGATTGAATGCAGCTCCAAGCAAACACGGCGGGCGACGGTGAGGACGGGAGAGGGAGGAATGGAATTAGAGTATTATGTAAAGAGGAGCGAGGCCGTGGGTGATCACATTTCACACACACAGACACCAATACAGCCGAGAAAGACACACTGATGGTGTGGTAATGAGGATACAATCCTAGGGAAGTGTGTGTGTGTGTGTGTGTGTGTGTGGCTAGCTCATTTAGTAGCGTCCCCTTACACTGTAGAAACACACTGTGTCTGTTTGACTTAACGCTGGAACACACACACACACACACACACACACACACACACACACACACACGCTAATTCCTTCTCCCTGTTTCATGAGCATGGCATGTGTAGCTACCCACATGCACGCGTGTCTGTGAAAGTGTGTGTGTGTTTGTTGCCTGCTGGAGGGACTGATGGGCGATCTCATTGGACAAAAGCATTGCGGGGAGTCTGTGTGTCCAGTGGGTGTGGTCACTGGACACAAGGCCTCATGGTCTCTGGTTGTGGGATGCGTACGACAACGAACAGGTTGGCGTTTCAGCAGCCAGGTGACTGGTCCGACAACGGCTTCAGCCAGCCGGCTCAAGTCAAATACGTACTGACCAGATTACATTCGATATAATAGAGGAAGAATTATAATCAGAAGCTGTTTAACAGTTAGTTCGATAGGGAAGTATGTGTGTGTTTGTGTGTGTGTGTGTGTGTGTGTGTGTGTGTGGGTGCATGTTCTCCCACCGTGGTAACAGGACCCCGATCAGCCAGTTAAGACACCCGAGGATGTTAATGCAAGCAAGCAGCCGCTCCTCTGCTCCTTTCCCCATACCAGAAAAGCTCACGTGACCAAGCATGTCTGGGCAATCAGCAGAATGCGAAGAGGAACTGAAAGCAGCAGCCTTCCCACTCATGAGTTCTACATTTCGGCAGCACCTCCGCTAGGTCAGTCAAAATCACTTCCTTTTGAACATCAGCGAACATCCACATTGGACTAATTACCAGACTAAGGACCGCCCTCACAATAGGTCACACTGCTGGAGAATGCAACAAATAGGACCCCTCAAAGGGCCAGGTGATGTGGTAATTCAGGATATTTACCATATTAACAGGGTTGAATCTGACAGCTCATTAAACCAGGAAGTCTTCTCTGTGGCGAAGCCCAACAGACTTCTGTTTAGCATTGATGTATTTAAATACCGGCCAATCACAGCCAACGCGGTCTTCCAAGAACATACCTGGAGGGCTTGTGGGGCTCCAGCAGGTTCCTCTCAATTAGACACTGATGAAATCCTGGAGAATTGACCAGACTGCCAGTGAATGCCCTCCCCCACAACTGAATTTCTCTCTCCTACATACAAACTGGCTGACTGATTGGCTGACTGTTGTATCTGCAGTGACAGTGTCTCTGCGAAGGAGGGCTGATTTAGGATACAATTTGCCATTTACATGACATAAGTAACATTAAATAGCTGATCCTGGATCAGCAGACGGGAGTTATATTACAGCAGAATTACAGGATTTTACTGCCACTGCTGCTAATACCGAACGTGCTGCTTTTACGATGCGCCTCAGAGGGGATAACGAGTCAAAAGCAACAGGTAAAACACACAGCAGACTTTCATGTGGAGAAACGGGTGAATTACACCTCCCGAAAACCTCCCCCTGACTATCGACCCCTACAGGCACAAGGAGGCCAGATGTTGTCCCTCCCCCCTTTCCTCATACAAACAGCCCTTTACCTCTGACAGCCAGATGTAACGAGAGGAAGCAATTGAACACCCAGCTGAAAGAGAAATTAAAAACACACCAACTAATCAAAATGGTGTTGGTAGTGTGTGTGTGTGTGTGTGTGTGTGTGTGTTGGAGTATGGGTTAGCGGGTGTGTCAGTGCATGACATGAGGAATGAGTTTAATGTCCCTTTTGATGGTGGAGTGCATGTGCGTGTGCGTGCGTGTGCGTGCACGCTTGTTGGCAGGAAGCGCTTGCTGTTTGTGATTAGGGGGCTCGCTCCCCAAGGGTGACAGAAACCTGATAGCTGGGTCTGATAAACCAATAGCAGGGCTCCAATGGGTGTGTGTGTGTGTGTGTGTGTGTGTGTGTGTGCCTATTTGGGTTACAACTACATTTAATCTTCACAGCCCTCTGGAGGGGGGGAGTAGGAAGGGGTTTAGCTGCTAACGCTCATTTGGAGGGAAGAGAGGAGCGAATGAGAGGGAGTAGAGGAGTGACGGAGCATGGGAAGACAGGAATGAAGGAGTGAATGGAAGAGATGAATGAAGGAGTGAATGGAAGAGAGCAGTGAAGCAGCAAGGGAGGACAGGAGAGGAATGAGAGAGGGAAGAGGAGGGAAGAGAGGAGGGAAGGAGCAAGGAAGTGTATTGACATCTCACATCCGTATTCGAGCCCAGAATGTTTGTGTGTGCGCAAGACTGCAGGTGCTGTCGTCAGAGCAACGTGACACACATGGATAAGAGGAGGCTTGCTTCTCCTGCTTGACAGTTTGGGACACCCGTCAGTCCTTGTGTTCATAGGTTAGCTGTATCTGACCGACATGCCACCACCCTGTGTGTGTGTGTGTGTGTGTGTGTGTGTCTGTCTGTGTCTAATGTAGGTAGAATCCTAGCCTAAGTAATACATTTGTCTTCTACTTGATGAGCCCTTAAATCTGCGTGGTGTGACTGTGGCCTGTAAACCCAGATGCCAGGAGCGTCTACCCAACACATTACAGCGTGTGGGAGGCCGTTGTGTCCATGTGTCTGCACGCGCCGTGATACTGACATTCATGGATTTTCACTGTCAGCCTTACCATTTAGGCTCTTCTAAATTCTAAATGAGAAAGCCTGCAGTGACAACTTTTTTATTCATCGGAAAACGCTGCTCCGATATCGACCGCGGTCGCTCGGGATGGCTGGGATATAGCCGGGTTCCCTGGCTGCCATCTGACACGGAAAACCACACAGCAGCACCTTCCCATGGATGTTTCTCTTACATCGGACCTTTGTTGATCGAACAAGTCAAACTGCTCCTGTGTCAGCGCTCTTGGATCGGTACACTGTAACACAATCCAGGCAAGATGGTAGCTGCTATATGATTGGTAGCGGAGGCTAGCCGCTATTTGATCGGTAGCTGATGCTAGCCACACAGAAAGGAACCACCTGGTGCGATCGAAGAAACAAGGCAAATTTTCCTTCACCATGACGTTCAGGAAGTGGCTTTTAGCTACGCTACATCCAAGGTGACCGCTGCCTCGTAAGCCTAGCTCCTACTAACCAATGAAACACACACATACACCTCCCGATTAGCAGCAAGCGATAAGATAAATACTTTCCCCCCGTCAGATACACCTGACCTGTGAACACGCAGAGACTGAGGGGCGTCCCAAACTGCGCTCTATTCTTTGAATAGCACATTACATTTTAATAGGGTGCTGGTGCACTATATACGGAATAGAGTATATTTTGGAACGCCCTCTGATATCCAAAGCAAGGTGAAATCGGACTCTAGCAGCAGCCCCTCCCTGTTCACAAACAGTCAGCTCTCAACTCCCATAAAAGGACGACAGGAAACTGTAGCTCTGTGAGTTCTGGATGAAAGGTAAATTACCTGGGAAAGTGTTAAAACCCCTTCCAGTCCTATCCTGCTGGCCAACGTTCCAATTCCTGTGGTCACGGACAATCAACTGTCCTCCGACTTCCCATTAGAACACAACACTACAACACTCTAGAACAGTTTAAAGAACCCATACAAACAATTGCCGGGTGATTCGACCCAGCAGGTAGAGATGAGCCAATCAGAGACGCACACTGGAATAACGCGGAAGTACAAGTGACGCTAAGAGTAGCCATATATGCTAGCTAAACATGTTGCACTGCCAAACATGTGATGAACCTCCTAGCTAGTTTATAATAATTATTGTTATTATGATTGTAGCATTAGCCTTTAATGGTATTTCATTATAGCTCACATATTCTGCTGTCTTTCAAAAACAGCTTTGGCTTATTATATGTTATACAGTGTTTTCATGGGACGCACTGCAGTTTGCAGTTATGTCAACATGTGAAACAGCTGAAGAATGAGAGATCAGGTGTTCACAAGATTCTAGCTCATGATAAAGGTAAGGTCAAGTGTGTTTACACATTTCAAATTTAGAGCCAAATGTGCAGGCTATAAACCTTTTTCAATCTGTGCTGAGGTACCAAGTACTTTAAACGTAAAGACAACCTTGCCCGTCCATTCTGCTTAAGGGAAAGAACGGATCTTATTACGAGCTTCGACCCTAAAAGAAGGGACTAAAGCAGAGCTGCCATTGTTATATACCTGATGTTTGGCGTGTCAAACAAAGCAGGATGAAGGTACCGTTCTTCAATCCACAGAATCGCAAACCTAAAATTTATTTGACAAAACAGATGACCTAATCGACACAATGGCACGTCATTTGTTTAGAGCAGTCAGCCGCGAGGGGAGGAGTTAGTCTTGTCGAGGCCTCTCCCCCTCCCTCCGGATAAACATTACCTTTGGCTGTCCTCTCCTCAAGTTCTGCTTCCACTCAGCACGAGGACCGCCTCCCAAATGGCATTCTATTCCCTGTGTAGTGAACTGCTTTTGACCGGGCCCATGTGTTTCTGGTTAGAAGTTGTCTATGGAACAGTGTCACATTTGGGACACAACCAAGGCCAATGCCAGGCCAGCCAGAGGCTTAACTCATTCCACCTCTGGCCTCTCTAGAAAGGTACTTGGCATTTCCCAAGTCGGTCAAGGCTGGAGGAATGTGAAAAGGACAGTCTCACGTCGAGAGAGAAGCAACTGTAGAGAAACAACACCGTCCGTACCTACCACTTATCAACACCGACCATACTGACCACTTATCAACACCGACCATACTGGCCACTTATCAACACCGACCATATCTACCACTTTTCAACACCGACTTTACTGACCACTTATTAACACCGACTATACTGACCACTTATCAACACCGAACATACTGGGACTTTGCTGATTGTTTACAATGAATGGCCTTCACAATGCTGCTAGCATCGATGATTGCCTGTGGGACCATTTCCGGCTACAACAGTCAAACTGGCAGTCGTTCAATAAAGGGTGATATAAAACACCCTCACAAAACATCAACAAAGATGAAGAAATCTCACAACAGTAATAAAGTCAAACAAAATACATTATCTGACTAATTAAATTAAATTAATGGAGGAAAGAAAAGCCCTGACCGAGATCAATTCCATTTGTGTTTCCAGGAAGACTAGTAATTAGTTTGTAGTTGGTTTCTGTTCTTTGCTTGGATAAATCTACCCAGCTAACATCAGGTGGAATTAATAATGGTCTCAGTGGAGGCTTGACTCTGAGTAAGCAGAAAGTACAAGAGGGACAGACAGAACAGAAATACAGCAACAGAGAGACAGACATACAGAAAGAGAGGGTGGGAATGTGTGTGCTGAAGCAGAAGAAACTGGGGTAAGAGTGAGAGGTAGAGGAGGAGACAGAGAGGAGGAAGAGAGCTGAGAGGCATCCCATGTCAGTGAAGAAAAGTCAACCAAATATTTTGACAAGAGTGCAGGATCATGAGAGCAAGTAAATACAGCACAACACAGCAGCCAAATGCACAAAACCCACAAGAAGCTGCCTAAGCCCTCCTGGTAGTCTAGGAGACATCTGAAAACTCCAACAAGCGAGCCAGTGCCTTGAAACAAACACATTTAAACTATACACACATGCATTGTGAAACTCTGAAAACAGAATGACAGCCACCAGACACCGTCATCTGACTTCAAATGCACATTTTCTGTTGACTAACTGGGCGTGTCTGTACCAGGTGATTTTATCCACCAGGTAGGTCAAGCTCTGAATGCTGACTGTCTGAAAGAGGGAATATATGAGGTCATTGAGTTGTCCCTAAGAACACTCCTTGGCTGTGTGATATTGGCCATATAGCACACCATCTCTTGCCATATCCATGAACCTGTACAGTAAACTGTACAGTAAATGAAAAGCTCTGTCTCTATCTCAATTCCTAAATGGGGGCCTTTGGTGGAACATTGGTGACAATGAGAAATGACACCCACTTTCCACTCACTTCACAAGACAGGTTTTGGGGGCGAGAGCAGTGTGGTACCAGCTTGTTAAGAAACGGCATTTCTTTATCCACCTGCTGTATCTCATTGCTGGGTTTTTGATTGCATTTAAGCATTCAATGACAGGATGTGGCAAAGCAATGATCGGTTACACATTTTAAAACTACTGTTTCGCTTTTATTTGGTACAATGTTGCCCTTTATGAGGGACGAGGGTCACTTGAGTCATCTGCTTTAAACAGTGATACTCAAAGCCGCAGTCAGATTACGACCCAAATCACGGACTCGTGTTTTATTTGGTTTCAGCAATTTCTCTGACTGAAGTCTAATTCAGTACAGCATAAAACTTTCCTCGAAACTCTTCAGCTAAGGCCAGCAGCATGTCAAGACATTGGACTCACTCATCAAAACTTCCCCCGATTATCATTTTACGGTCTCTTTCTTTCCCCTCTTTGTTTCTTTTTAAGCTTAGCAAATGTGTGGAAAATATTTGGAGGGCCTTTCCCTGGATCCCAGTGCCGTTACTGTCTCCAGAGTTGCGTACCAGCCGGGGAACCCAGGCTCCCTGTCCCTTGCAGTGTGTCTCCTCCCGGTCTTAGGGAGCGCTAAAGCCCCATTCATCTGCTCCTCCACGGCATGACATCTCATTTCACTCCTCCTGAAAGTGTCATTACAAACCGCTAACATGAACCCTACATACCACACTCAATCGCCTGCGCACACACGTGCACTCAGGACGTGCACGGCACTCAATCACCACTGGCACACATTCCCGAACCCCGGGCACCCCGTTTCCCAGGGAGCAAACCGGTTACATTTATGAGGGCGGCAGTTTGTCAATGTGTCACCCTTGACCCCATGAAAGAACGCTGAGTATACATATTTACCATGTAATACCTGGACTAGTGACCCAGAACCAACCTCCCAGCGCCCCCCGCCACCCCACCTGCCTCCTTCTCAACCTTCCAGCTGAAAATGCACAAAACACACAAACCCTACACAGAGAAAGCCAAAATCCCATAGCCGCCACATAATTGGCCAAGTTGCCTGGCTGGACCAATCACATAAGCCTGCCTTGACAAGCCAGTTAGTTTCATCAGCTAAGTTTCCTATGTCTCTCAGGATATCTTCATCGAATGGGATCCCCAGATACAGTTAATCAGGCAGTCATTCAGAATAGATTACCCTACGGAGATGGACGGAGGGATGAGAAGAGGCAGACGCAGAGTTAAAAAAGGAGGGCAGTTTTCGAGAATCGTTGCCCTGCTCCTAGGAGTGATTTTATGAGCAGAGAGTAAATTAGCTGCTTCATAAACCATAGGCTGCCCACCTATCTCTTCTACGAGCACGTTGTTGTTTCCATTTCCTGGTGTTGGGGATCATATCTGCCTATCGCCATATCAGCACAGTAACACCCCCTACACCTTGGAACCCAACCCTTCCTGTGTGAGCCCGCCTTCTTCCTGTGTGAAGAAGGCGGGCTCATTTCCATTCCTCATTTCCATTCCTTACAGGTGGCTTACTTGACTTCCCTCAGGTTTTCACATCAGGCGTCTGTAGATCAACTGAGCGAATGTCTTTGGGACAATCAGAGTTCGGCCCTGGTGTCAAACGCAGTGCTATTTGTAGGGCTCCAGGTGCCCATTGGGACACAACCTGTCGCTCTATTCCAGTCTGATTATTACACACAGACAGCACAAACAGACACAGAGACACAACACACCTCATTTTATTTTCTATTTGACAGACAACAATGCATTGCAGGTCATTAGCATTACAGGTTTGAGGGGCTACAGAAGGTTGATCTCTCATGTCTGATGATACGGTGAAAGAGGCTTTGTAAGTGGCCCTTAGACACACAGGCCCCTCTATTAGGTTGTCTCCACCATTACACACACACACACACACACACACACACACACACACACACCCACACGCGCGAAAACACACACTTGAGAGAGGAGCTGTTTAAATGCTAAACACTCCCTTTCTATCGGTCTCTGATCTGATGTGGTGCTGCAGGGTAAAAATAGCAAGGGCCAGAGGGCACTTGAAATGTAGAGACACAAACGAGACCATGTGAGAGTATTGGGAGAAAAAGACACACAGGTTAAAAAACCTTTTCTAATCTCACTTCTTTTGTGTCAGGATTAGCAACCAATGGCAGGAACAATAGTGGAACTCAAGACACTGGAAGGAAGTACACAGTAAATCTCCCCAGGTGCAGAAGATGTCAGTGAAAAATAGTTTTTTGTTGCGATGGCAATCTTTGTCAGAGAAAATGCTTGTATAAAAACACCTTCCTTAAAAGACATGTTTGGATCGAGGATTAGAGATCGGGATGACCATCTGTTTCTCGTTCCCAGACGTTGACATTTACCTTGATATACAGTTACCTTC
Organism: Esox niger; assembly: GCA_016801105.1. Lineage (NCBI taxonomy): Eukaryota > Metazoa > Chordata > Actinopteri > Esociformes > Esocidae > Esox > Esox niger. The sequence continues at coordinate 13,646 of JACXGJ010012559.1, forward strand.
CTTTCAGCTCTGTGTGAAACAAAATCATTAAATTATACTTTAAAAGGTCAAGATCTAATAATGACATCATCAAGTGTCTGTCTACTTGATGACAAACAGTGACAAGGCTTTACATCTTTCAATTCACACAACGGACATTTTCAATTACAGTGGCTGCATCAAGCTGGTAAAATCATAGGTTATTTTTTTCTTAGATGACTACTGCCACAGCTGTTTTGAGGAGAAGGCAGGGTTAAGTATCAAAACAGGTACAAATCGGGATGTTCACTCTGTTCCGACAGATGTGGCAATACACCGTTTTGTGCCATGTTTGGTCGTCAAATCACCTGGCAACCTCTCACCATAGTTTGTGTTGCATCACCCTGTCTAGCAGCGTGTTGGAAATCACACAGAGCTAGCCCCCGACCGGACAACGCTATAAGGTTCTTTATCGTGCATTGCAGCCGCCGGCAACATTAGCCTGCTCAAACAGAATCAGCCTAAAACCACCAACACGTCTGAGCACAAACAAACACTCTCCCAACACTTCGAAACCACCTATGTATTTAAGCAGTGAGGCGTGAGGGGGTGTGCTATACGGCCAACACACCACACAGCTAAGAGCTGTTCTGAAGCATGACGCATCACAGAGTGCTTGGATACAGCGCTTAGCTGTGGTATATTGACGATATACCGCGAACCCCTGATATGCCTTATTGCTAACTTAAACTGTACAGAAACCAAATTAATTAGTACAGCTAAATGTTGTGTGATGTCATATCAGTAGTCAGGATTTAAACCATCTGATTTGTATCCTGGAAAATATTCTAATTCACTAACCAAGGCTGCCCAATCATGTCCCCCCCAGTGACCGGCAGCTAGTTTGAACTGAGGATGGTGAGTGCAGGGCATGGAGGAGGAATCCCACTAAGCTAACCCTGAAGCGCGTGCTAAATGATGGAGAGAAAGTGACAGGCTCAGCTCAGGCCTCCTGAAGGGTTTATTAAGGCTTAATTAGGTTAATATGCTCCAAACAACACCGTGGGTTTCCTGCGACTGCCCCTGCCGGCATCGCTCCCCCCTCCCCCGGCACTATTCCTCTTCTCACGCTCTCTCTCACATCTCTCCGTGTGCCTCAGTCTCTTTTTGGTGGATGGGGCCTGAAACATGGGTTCACCTCAGAGAAACTCACGTCGAGCACAGGGGGAGAGATGCTGCGGGAGCGATGACAGGGAAAGACAGACAGCGATGGAGACAGACAGACAGACATACAGACAGACAGACAGAGAGAGATAGCTTACAACCTGAGCTCCTCAGATCAGTTTGACACGCGTGACTGAGAACTATGATGAACAAGAGGGCTGCTGACAGAGACCGTACAGGGAAACAGGACCACGGTACAATGAGCTGCATTAGCATAGCAACCCAACCTGTCATCACAAGCACCACGCCTTTTACACCAGTGTCACATCAGGCACGGGAAACCAAACAATGCCAACTAGAAAGGTATTAACCCTCTGTGGAAGGCTTGTAAGCGTTTGACATTAATAGCACTGCAGCATTGTAGCGCGAAATAACACACTTCCCTAGCTAGGCTAGCTACTATCTGCAAGCATATGACCAGCCAGAAGCACAATCTTTCACTAGCTAACTAGCAGTTAGTGGGTCAGTGTAACACACTAGCTCGATGCTAGCATTACCCAACCCAATACACGATGCCACAGCTTTCAGCTAACACAGCAAAACAACATCACAGAGGCACCGCGCGGAGCCGAGGCTGCAGAGGCAGATGAAGGAGGAGGAAGGGAGGACGTCACAAGGCCACTGTGTTGCATGAGGCCTTTTGGCCTGAAGAGGAAGTGGGACAACTGGTGGTCAGCCACCAACCATCCCCTTTTTCCTCTGTCAGGTGGCAATAAGTCTTACCCTACCCGCCCACCCCTCCCATCTATCTGTCACTGTCTCCCTCTGTCTCTGTCTCTGAATTTCAATTGTTTCTCTCCCTCCTGCATTTCAGTTCTCTCTCCCTCCTGCATTTCAGTTCTCTCTCCCTCCTCCATTTCAGTTCTCTCTCCCTCCACCATTTCAATTCTCCCTCCCTCCTGCATTTCAATTCTCTCTCCCTCCTGCATTTCAATTCTCTCTCTGTCCCCCCCCCCCCACTAGCAGCTCAGTCCTTTATTTCCCCCAGGGGGGCTGTACCAACAGCTTTACACTGATAACTGTCATGTCAGAGCCACCGCCCCACAAGCTCTGCGTCGGCAGCGGGAAGGGGCACGTCGGTGTCCTGACTTCTTGGTTGGACACATGGCCGTGACTCAAACTCAGCAGGCAACGGGACAGAGATTCTACCTCCAAAAGGCCTCCCTTTCCAATGAGAAGGACGAGGAGGCGAAGAAAGGTTCTTGCAGAGAAGAGCTAACCTTAATGGGACTGAGATGAGTCCATGCTGTCCCAGAGGAGTGATCCATTCTGCGTGTCTGTCTCCAGATACCAGTGCAGTGTATGTTGGGGGGGTTATTTATCACCAGCAGTCCGTCAGGCTGAGGGACGTTTGCTCTCCCCGACAGGCAGACCAGTCAGGTCCCATAATGCTCGACTCCCCCAGGACCCCTTCCTTCCCAACAATGCTTGGCTGAGCTACGCACTCTTGGACTTGCTGATACTCTAATATGCCTCACTGCAAACGGCAAGCGCTTAGCTGCCAATACACTGCTTAGGACAATGAACCGAGAGACAGCGGACACTAAATCAGCGTCCAAAAAGAGCTACTTACTTCATCATTCACCACATTTGACCAGAGCCTAATGCAGGCCCCTGTTAAATCTAGTGCACTATATATATATATAGATTAGGGTGCCATCTAAGATGTGGTCTAAGCCTTAAGACTCCATTTGCCAAAGAACAACTCTGGAGCAACAAACACAGGTAGGAGGATTGTGTTCGAGAGCAGTCGGACTAAACTAATAACAAGGCCAACAATGCTATTGGACAATTCCTTAACCGGTACAGAATCTCCCTGATAACCGTTATATCATTGGGTATAGAATGACTTGTGTACTGGTAGAACCCTGGTCTTTACATTCACACCCCTCCCAGGCTGGAGAGCCAAATGGCAGGCCAGACAGCCAGTCCATTTCCAGAGGGTGCCGTATTCCCCATGCTGATGTCCAACCACCGCTGGTCTGCACATAGTGCCCTAAACTGGACAGTTCACTTGTGTTTTTCCAGAGGAGGCTTGGGGCGGGCATTCCTTCAGCCTCAGGAGATCACACAATCACAGGGAGTTCCTTCCTCTGCTTCGAGTCCCAAACGGCAACCCATTTTTTTTTTAAATACTTTTTTTTTTAACTTTTGACCAGGGGCTCTTAATATCTTTATGGTGCACTATGGACCAGGGGCCCTTTATGGTGAACTACCTTTGACCAGGGACCCTTTCATAGTGCACTACTTTGACATGGGGCCCTTTATAGCTTCATGGTGGACTAAATTTGACCAAGGGCCCTTTACAGTGCACTTCCTTTGACCAGGGGTCCTTTTATAGCTTTGTGGTGCACTAGATTTCACCAGGTGTACTTTATAGTGTAACACTTTTGACCAGGGACCCTATGTGGTACACTACTTTTGACCAAGTGCCCTTTATAGCACACTACTTTAGACCAGGGGCCCTTTATTGTGCACTACCTTTGACCAGGGGCCCTATGTGGTACACTACTTTTGACCAAGTGCCCTTTATGGTGCACTACCTTTGACCAGGGGCCCTATGTGGTACACTACTTTAGACCAGGGGCCCTTTAGGGTGCACTACCTTTGACCAGGGGCCCTATGTGGTACACTACTTTAGACCAGGGGCCCTTTATGGTGCACTACCTTTGACCAGGGACCTTGGTCCAAGGTAGTGTACAATGAAGAAATCAGGGGCACCACTAAGGAGAGGCCCTACGTTTCTACTACTCATTATGTCAAACTAACATGAAGCTAAACAAGGCCGAGCAGCCTGACCCCCTCCTTCCCCCCGGGGTGCCTCACTCCCTCTCTCCCTTCCCTGGGCAGCCTCACTCCCTCTCTCCCTTCCCTGG
>JACXGJ010012560.1:0-17722 GCA_016801105.1 Esox niger
ACACCCTGGTCACACATCCACAACCCCCATCCACACCCTGATCACACATCCACAACCCATTAGCAAATCAGCTTTCTGTTTTAATGAAATTGAGCCACTGCCACTTTTCACATCACAAACGGACGTGTTCGACCCATGCCTATACAGCTAATATACACAAAAACGTCCACATACACAACTGCGCACTCACCAAACGATACACACATACACACGTGTATATACAGATACAGTACATGCATGTACGACCAAATATACACACACTCACACACACAGCCAAACCTATGTGTTTGTGAATACAGGGTCAATTTCATTTGTCTGTTATTGAATATTCTATCAATAATAACCACACACAAAATCAAATACTCGATTATAATACACTATCTCAAACCCAGACAATGGTTAACATTTGAACATAAACAGTTCTGGAAAAGATGGTTCGATCAAGTCGGTCTGTGTTCGCACTGATTGGAACAGATTCTCATAATTCTAGGTCCAATCCTCTATGGCCTCACAAAAACATTCCATGATGACTTGGGGATAAAAGTTTAAACTGCCGACACCACCCCCAGCCCCCCCCCCCCACACACAAACATTTCAAGAGTTTGCATTGAAGAATACCATAACACACACAAACATGCATGTCGAGGTGCACACACACACACACACACACACACACAAACACACAACCACACACACACACACACACACAATCACACCCTGATATCTGAATCCAAGTAAAGGTAACCTTAGAATGAATCATTGAGCTAAGCTCCTAGCCTATCTTGCCTGATATCTCAAGCATTCCAAATCAATTCCTGAGCAGACAATCAGCCAGAATATCACGCTACATAAAGTAAGCCACAAGGATAACGTTTGTGATTTGTTTGTGCATGAATGTGTGCATGTGTTCATTTTTGCGGTTGTTTGTGCAGGCACATGTGTGTGTGTGTGTGTGTGTGTGTGTGTGTGTGAGTATGACCCTTTCATCTGTGTGTGGGTGTGTGTGTGTGTGTGTGTGTGTGTGTTTGGGTGTGTGACTACAGCATTTGTGCCGCTGAAGCAGGAAATGAGGGAGAATGCCAGTCATTCTCAGAGAAAAGCAAAATCTGGCCAGAACAGCACTCACTCCTATTCAAACGCCCACCTACTGCCTACCTTCCAGGAACATAGGCCCCTTCCCTCCATGATCTGAACACACACATACACACACATTTCCCTCATCAGAACTTGTTGTTCTTCGTGTGCTTTTCATTAAAGCGGAAAAAGAGAAAAACCAGGCCATTCCTTACAGGGCGAGAACATTCCTCACACAGAAGAGTGTTTTTCCTCATCGTCTGTTTGCTGTGGTAGGACATGTGCCTGTAATTCATACTTACACTCACTGGGCTGGACAGTATATCCAATTTTTCTTTGGTACTGATGTACTGATGAGTTAAACTGTACAGTATCATCTACAATGTTAATATATGTAGGTTAAATTCAAGCGCAATTTTGGCTTGTATTATGCCCATTTAAAAAATGTGGTGAATTTGCTTGAGTCGTCTATCCTTCCCTCTCTGGAATTTTACCTCCCACACCTAGTGCACTCTGCTGTCACTCACCAGGCCGCGTCCATCTGTAGCTGACCATAATTTGCCCCGTTACTCACTGAGCCCCGCCCCCTGTAACTCACTGAGCCCCGCCCCCTGTAACTCACTGTCACTTTAACACACAGACAGCCTGATGGCCTTTATCAGTCTTCTCTGCAATATCTCAAATTAACTGAGCACAAACATAAAATGAAACAAAAATGTAACTTACTTTCTACAAAAAAAACACTGACCAACACCTCAGTGTGTCCCAAAAAGATGGGACACTGTGTGAAATGCAAATAAAAACAGAATGCAAAGATTTGCAAATCATTTCATTGAAAATAAAACAAAGGCAACATATGAAATTTTGAACTTTATTGTTTTTGAAAGATATAATCCCATTTTGAATTTGATGCCGGCAACATGTTTAAATCTTTTTGGGACAGGGGCATGTTTATTACTGTGTTGCATCTCCTCTTCTTTTAACAACACTCTGTAAGCATTTGGGAACTGAGGAGACCCATTCCTGTAGGTTTGAAATTGCTTTCTTTTTTTCTCATTCTTACTTGATATAGCATTTCTGTGTATCTATGGCCATATATTTTTGTTGGAACTATACGATTTTCAAATTTCAACACTGGATATGTTGTCTTTGTACTATTTTCTATTGAATACCTTCTAATAATTCAATTATTATAATGTCTTTGCATTCTGTTTTTGTTTCCATTGTACACAGCTTCCCAACTATTTTTGGAAACGGTATTGTACATATATATGATACTACAACAAAATAGCCATGGATTATGTATGCAATAAGCACGGGTATGACATATCTTTGCTTTTAACTACTCCGAAATGCGTCGCGCCCTAAAACAGCTTTTAGCTGGGGTGTAATTGTTATTTACCACCCCCTTTGTGCCTTAATGTTTACATATATAGTATATCTGAATACGAAAATAACCACTGATATAATGTGTACTTCATTGGTTGTCATCCTTAGGTTTTGAACAGGTTATAAAGCAAAACAAAATCACAATTAGAAAATAAATTGTCATTAGATATTTTTACGATATTGCCCAGGCCTAACTCACACACACAGAAGAATTTCCGACCTTAAAAATCCACCAGTACAGTAAAGGCAAGTATTACCTTGAGGTGAATGTCTGAACACACACATGGTCCCATGAGTGGAGATGAGAGAATCACCAATCAGAGGCTGGCTCAAGGACATGTGTTGGCAGAGTGCTTTATGGAACAACCTGAACTAAAGTTCGGGAGTCAAAAAATCTGTATCTGGCTTTGTTATCTATCACTCTTTGTCTTGGTTAAACTCTTTGCTGATTTTCAGTTGTCTTTATTATTCGATCTTCATTTGACTGTATTTTCCCTTTCTGTTTCTCTCTGTTCATTTCGATCCCTCTCGTATTTGTGGCTGGGGGGAAGATAGTTTTTCCTTTCCATTGGCAGGAGGGAGAGAAGGAGAAATGGAGAGAGAGTGAACAAGAGAAGTCTTGGCATAGCTGTGTTGTTATTTTTCCTCTGCTTCTTCATTGACTATGTCAGCAGCCCTTCAATCATTGCAGGGATGGGTCCCAAATTGACCTTTTTTATTTTATTTATCAGGGCCTAAAGGGGTGTGTTTGAGAAATTTTGCTTGTGTGATTTGCGCGTGCCGGAACTTCAAATCGAACTAAGAACATGCTCAGCAGTATTGCCCAGACAAGTGACCAGAGTCTGCTGGGGACCAAAAGTCTCTTGCAGGGGACCTGAGACTCTTACAGGAGACCAGATTCTTACAGGGGACCAGAGTCTCTTACAGGTGACTAGAGAATCTTACAGGGGACCAGAGTCTCTTACAGGTGACTAGAGAAACTTACAGGGGACCAGAGTCTTTTACAGGTGACTAGAGAATCTTACACAGGACCAGAGTCTCTTACAGGTGACTAGAGAATCTTACAGTGGACCAGAGTCTCTTACAGGTGACTAGAGAATTTTACAGTGGACCAGAGTCTCTTACAGGTGACTAGAGAATCTTACAGTGGACCAGAGTCTCTTACAGGTGACTAGAGAATCTTACAGGGGACCAGAGTCTCTAACAGGGGACCAGAGAATCTTACAGATGACAAGAGTAAAAAGAGAGAGATATGGTCCACAGTGAAGGAATAGTAATGGGATATTCTGGAGTTAGAGTGAGGTTGTTTGCTCACTCATCCATGCCTATATCCATCAGTCTCTCAGTTTACACATCATTTAGCTGTCTGTCAATGAGGTCAGTGAGCTCTCTGTTTACCGTGTTACAGATAAACGATTTAGAATACCACATTTTGACCAGCTGAGCATCTTTGCAAATTCAATATGACATGCACCAAATAAATGCCCCATATTGGATGACCAGGGTCCATTGTTCCAGTAGCCTGCATCGGGGCGGTGTGCTATAGCCTTGGCATGGACACCAATCAAGCAATAATTCAGAGGACGATATTTGGCTGGAATTATACAGGGTGGCAGAGTTTTAAGCCGAAACTATACGTTTTCCCGAAACAGTCCAGAAGGAACAGACGGGGCAAAAACATTGTTTGTAAGAATCGTAACTGTACCCTTGTCTATGTTGTGATTTAATAAGAAGAGACATTTAAGGCTTCTCCAGAGAAGGGAAGTTTTCCATGTTTAAATTTTGCTTTCAGAGAAGCATATCTTGCCGTGACACATCCCAGAGTTTCCCAAGTTAGCGTGTGAGGAACTTCCTTGTCCTCGTGACTTGGAAAAGAGATGGTAAACAGCGTAGGGTCATAGCCTGGGACTGGAACCCAGATGTAGCCAGTTAGGACACGGTTTATTTAGAGCTTACCTCTACCTGTGTTTAACAAAGGAACTAAACGTTGAATGGAAGCAGACTTGAAAGGGGAAGAGATTGATGTGTTTAGTGAAGTGTGTGTGTGTGTGTGTTGTATGTGTGTATCTCTGCATGTGTATTTGTTAGATACCTCTGACTCTCACTGCCCCCTTGTTCACTGTCTGGCAGTGAATTGATCTGAGGTTTCCAAGACCGAGGCCAAACAATTGTCCCGCCAACTCCTAGCTGGGTTCAAGTCCTTTATATAAAACAGAAAAATGACTCCCCCCCCCAGTTTAATCTTTTTATAGATTTGCTAGAAACTGCCATGTTTTCATTCTCTCCGTTACAGATGTGGAGGAAGGAGAGGTTTCAGTCTGATGGATGGGTCAATATTGAATGAGAGTTGAAAATAAGTCTTCTGAGGCTGTTTTAAAAACCCTAATGATGTTATTATTATAGTCTGAGCTTGGTGTAGATTTGTGTAGGTGTGTGAGGAGGGAGACAGGGGTCATTGTGATGTTAGGGATCCCTTGGTGTCTGGTAATAAAAAAGATTTTACTCACATCTCTGGATTTGCTGGAGTAGGAAATGGCAAGTGAGTAACACACACACACACACACACACACACACACACACACAAACACACACATGCGCACTAAAGGCACGGATGTACATGCGTGTTGTTCCTTCAGACTGTGGCTGTTTTAGATGGTTTAGGATTTCGACTGAGGTTGTTTCCATTGATGGATTCGTAGACGTCTTAATGGATTTCTTAGCGAACACTGACACCAGAAAACCATTTGAAAGAAGCGGGCAGGCAAGACATGGAAATGTACCGTGTGTTCAGAAAACTGGCAAGACTCTTACATCTACATGTTTTTTCTTTTATGTTTGCTTCAAACTAATGTAGCTTTCACAAGGAAAAGTGCATTGTACAAGCCACATCTGGAAGCGCAACCCTTGTCTGTGATCTACTGCCAGAGCACCTTGTTGACCTCACGCGTGGACATTGACCAAATCAGGAAACGTCCCGTGACCTCTGTCCCAGTAGCGACCTGTGTAATGCACTACCTCTTATTGTTGCCCTTTTGACCCTGGTCAAAATGTGTGTCTCGTAAAGGCAATAGGACAACGCGCAGCTGACATCAGACTTTTCTTCCGAAGTGCAAAGTGACTGAGACCAAATAAAGCCTTCTCTCTGAGAAAAGCAGATTGATTGGAATGTAACGATTAGGGATAAATATCATAGACACAGCTATTGCTGCAAGGATTTAGCAATTATGATACCATGAAAATTGTCTGAACAATGTTTTTAAAGCTGTTGAGTGTTCGTTTACATGTACTTTTTTAAACAAACATTTAGTAAAATATATTTGTAATAATAGGGGACTGGTTAAGCTAATGGCTATGGTATTTTCTAGGGTATTTTTTTCAAAAGTCACTTTATAAATATAATTAACTTTAACCCTAAACCTAAACTTTTACATAAACCTAACATCTTCTCTAATTCTGTTTGTCGAAATGTTGAAACTGACATGAGACTGTGAGATCACATCACATTGATCATACAGTAAATACATAATTCTACGTTTGGTTGATTGACATTTCTAGTTACAAAATTGACCTATGCCAAAACGAGACCAGTAAACTAAGTGCCACATCAATAAAGCTTACCAGAGTCTGGGCATTGATTTTCTCGTCAGCGTACTGAGATCAGGAAAAGTCTAGCTATTTTTGTTTGTACCAACCAGGGCAGTCTCAGACTCTCTCCCTCCCTCTCCTCTGAGGTTCCAGAATGCCTGGTCCTGGTGTTAATTTCTAATCCTTTCTGTACAGAATGTCAGCATATTGAGCAACATATGTTTTATTACATGTTGTGTCTCCCAGACCTGGGTTTCAGATACTATTTGATATGTTTCAAATAATAGCCTGTCTGGTGTGCAAAGGTGGACACGATTGCCAGGTGGGCAGTATTCGCAAGCTGTATCGAGCACAGATCTAATGCTTACCATTATTTTAAATAGTGTTTGAACCCAGGTCTGCTCTGAGGCATTAGGTACAAGGCTGTCCAGCCAGTCGTTTGAGGCTTTTTCCTTAATCATTTCCTGTAATCAGGGTCCAACAAGAAAAAATATATGAAAAAAAGAGAGGGAAAATGTTGTGTTCCCTCCAGTTTCTCCCTGCTGTGGTGTGTGAACCCTGGTTTCCTGTGCAGATTTAAAAGATTGTGTGTCTGTGTGTTTGAGTGTGTGTGTGTGTGTATGCATGCATGTGTGTGTGTGTGTCTATCTGTGTGTCTATGCAAGGTGCTTGTGCGTGTGTTTTTGAACGTGCACATGCATGGATATATTTGCGTGTGTGTCTAGCTGTAACACAAGGCATTTTCTTTTTGTTGATTACCACAATGTAACCGCTGTCTGCTGGGATCAGACAGGAGAGACGATGCAGTTTGGCAGTGGTCATAACAAGTGGAACGACTACTTAAAGTAGCGGTAGAAATGTGTTGGCATTGTTTTGTTTTGTACTTAACCAACAGGAAGGCTTATTTCATGGCTTAACCATCTTACAGAGAGGGAATGGAGTATGATTTCACAGCGGACAGTGACTTATTTGACACTGAGCTATTAACAATGGCATACTTCTCTCGTTCCTTCATCTTTATGGACAGCTTAAAGTCTGCTATGTGTCTTTCTCTCTTCCTCTTTGACAGTATATTAGAGGATATTGCTCATTCTGCTGGAGGTGGTTTTCTATACACGCGTCTCATCCAGCATTAGAGACTCACCGACACGTTCTGCCTCTCGTCTCTTCTCCTTTTCTGTCTCCTCTGTTTTACTCTCCATGACACACTACAAGGGGTGTTTTCATGTACCTACAGTAAGTGTAGGGTGTCTGGCTCTGAAAGAGGGCACCTTTTTATATTGTTCTGGAGCTGGTGAACAGGCAACAGGCATTGATCATACAGGCGTCCCACAGCACCGGCACGGTGCCACTCATGGCGGCACGTGTCCCGTACAATTCCCTACACAGCACATTAACGTCTAGTGCATTTTAACTTTGAGGGACAAATTTGAAGTGCAGACAAATACTTACATATCTTCCCCAAGGCGTTGGCGCTCCACAGGAGATTTGGTTTTAGAGGGGAATCTGAACAGGTCTTCCACCTTACATTAACCATACATCCAGGTGTCCTAACCCTAATGCTGTGGCAACCCCTTCCAGAAAGGATGTTGGTTGGCCAACACATTCAGAGCTTAACTGCTCTGAGCTTTGCGTCAGTTACCGCTGGGTTTCATGCGGTTGACTGATGGTTACACTTCTCCTCCTCCTCCTCCTCCTCTTACCTTTCGGTCCTCCTTCCTGTCTCGATCCCTGTCTTTGAGCCACCGGCTCAAGAGTGCAATTGTGTTTCGGCAGCACTAATGTGTCCGGGTGATTTCCGACAACGGCCGTTTTGCAGACCGCTCTACCAAAGAGGGGAACACAAGAGAATTCATCGGAGGCGTGACCGAACCTGGATCCAGAAGCCGAAGAGCGGGGCGAAACCACAGAGGGGAAGCCTTCGTGACATGTGGCTAGTAAATAGAGATGTAGGAAAAAGAGGGATGGCATGCAGACAAAGAGAGAATGCAAGGGAAGATGAGAGTGTGAGGGAAAAGAGAGACAGTCAGTGTAAAAGACCGCAGGAGATGAAAAAAGAGATGGATTGAGTGAGACGGGGAGAGAAAAAGCGAGAAAGAGAAAGGAGTGGGTCTGAGTCGGAGTGTGTATAAGTCCTGTGGGTGCTTTGATCTGACCAAGGATTTGAAACAGTGTCAACAGAAACATGCAGAGGCCGTCTGTTCGCTCTGAGTTGGAGTTCGGTTCACAGGTCCAACAGCCCACAGCCGGACCTGCTACTCCCTCTGGATCCTCACTGTTTGTTTTGCTGTCAAAAAGGCCCAGACGCAATTCTCACGCCACACAAAACAAGAAACATGTGATTAGTGCAGGTATGGAATGAAAGAAAGGATGTTTTTAGACCAAAGAACTTCAGAGCTGAATGCTTTCTAGGGTAGTCCTTGAATTTCTAGACCCAGTCCTTCAAACAGACAAGTAATATACCTCCGTATGAGTTGTAAAATGTCAGCTCATGTGAATTTGAGAAGAAGAGGATGAGGAGGAGATGGGCAATCTCTCTCTCTTGCTGCAAAGAAAGATGAGTCTACTAGTGTAGGATGCCGAGAAAGAGAGACAGAGAGACTGAAGGAGTGCCAGATCATTACAGAAAGAGGAAGTGTCTTGAACTCTTTGTCCCAGCCATATGACAGATGCTTGATTTAAACCTCATGTTAGCAGACAGCACCCAGAGACACACGTACACGCACGCAGGAATGCGAGCCCACATTAATGAACGCACGCACCCTCCCCCAAAACACACAGTCCCACTCACCTACACACATACACACACACACAAATACATATAAACACACAGCAGCCAGACACAGTCCCATAACAGCAACAGGAGAGAGTGATATTCCCCTAGACCAACTATTCCAAACCCAGAGGAGTCTCTGAAAGGCTATTCAGGATACACCTTATTCATCCTCCCAAAGTACTTCATCTCAAACAGGTTCCTATTTCACAAAAACACAAATGCAATTTGTCATCAATACTAAGTCCAGTTTAGATCTTGTAGGTGGATACGGTATGAAGCAGGTGTTGTTGAGTCAGATAACAGTTGGCTGTCAGCTGTGTTTCTCTCAGAGTCTGGGAGTAATAAGCAGTGTGCAGGGATTCTAAATTATTTTCACATCACTCACATTATCTGCACCTGTAGAGTCTGAAGAGCCTGTAGAGTTTAAAGAGCCTATAGACTCTAAAGAGCCTGGAGAGCCTATAAAGTCTGATGAGCCTGCAGAGCCTGTAGAGTCTGAAGCGCCGGTAGAGTCTAAAGAGCCTGAAGAGCCTATAAAGTCTGAAGAGTCTGCAGAGCCTGTAGAGCTGGAGATCCTGTAGTCTGTAGAGTTTGAAGTCTATAAAGTCTGAAGAGCCTGTAGTCTGTATAGTTTGAAGTCTATAAAGTCTGAAGAGCCTGTAGTCTGTATAGTTTGAAGTCTATAAAGTCTGTAGAGCCTGTAGAGGCTGTAGAGTTTGAAGTCTATAAAGTCTGTAGGGACTGTAGAGGCTGTAGAGTTTAAAATCTATATAGTCTATAGGGACTGTAAAGGCTGTAGAGTTTGAAGTCTATAAAGTCTGTAGGGCCTGTAGAGTTTAAAGTCTATATAGTCTGTAGGGACTGTAAAGGCTGTAGAGTTTGAAGTCTATATAGTCTGTAGGGCCTGTAGAGGCTGTAGAGTTTGAAGTCTATAAAGTCTGTAGGGACTATAGAGGCTGTAGAGTTTGAAGTCTATAAAGTCTGTAGGGACTGTAGAGGCTGTATAGTTTGAAGTCTATAAAGTCTGTAGGGACTGTAGAGGCTGTAGAGTTTGATGTCTATAAAGTCTGTAGGGACTGTAGAGGCTGTAGAGTTTGATGTGTATAAAGTCTGTAGGGACTGTAGAGGCTGTAGAGTTTGAAGTCTATAAAGTCTGTAGGGACTGTAGAGGCTGTAGCCTGTGGAGTCTGTGGAGGACATGGATGGTTCTGGTTTATTAGTCCCTCTGTGGGACAGTGCTGGGCATGACATGTCATTCACTGAGATCTGCTAAGGCCAGTCAAAACAAACCAGCCATCTTACCATCCAATTTCACACACACACACACACACACACACACACACACACACACACACACACACACACACACACACACACACACACACACACTGACAAGCACACAGACCAACACATACGCAGACCTCTTCATTGTTTTAACAGGCAGTGTGGACTGTAGGAAAAGAAGACACTGTGGGAAGTGAGGGCAGATTGGGGAAGCATTTAAGCGTTACACCACGTGCCTCAGGTCAGTCTCAGGTCTGGGCTCCTTAAATGTTCTTTTCCCGTCTTTAGATATCCGCCTCCATACATTGTTTTTACTCAATAGGAGATTTATAAAACACGTCGTATCACTTGAGGCTCTCATGTCGCGGCCATGCCACTTGACTGCCGACAGCCTGTACAAAATGACTGTTAGAACAGTGTTCCTTTCGTAATACAGGTGAGAACCACGTCTTTTCCCAAAACTCTGATGTAGAGGTTCTGAAATCTCTCCTCTGGGAGTTCATGCCTTTCTACACATTTGATGTATTCCAGAGCATACCTGAGTCAACTTGTCAAATAATCATCAAGCAATTGGACAGGTGATTCAGATTAGCTAGAGTTACAAGAGAGTTGTGAAATGTCTGAGGGTCCTGGAGGACCACCGCCCTAGCTGTCCCTGTCCACGTTTAGGTTGCCATGTCTTGCTAACCTGTTTTTTATTCCAGTAATAAGTCTTTAACTGCCCACTGAGACTGACTCTGGATGGCTTTGGAGTACTCTCAACTTCATGGTTATGGTTAGAAATGGGGGAGTGTAAGTTGATCGTAGGTCTGTGAGTGCTTTAGGGCAACTTCTAGCTGTTGCAGCAAAGCGAAAAAATCAGGGAGTTGTAGATTTCAGGCACTGGCAGACAGCAATGTTTGGGCTAAGGATGTAATTGAGTTATGAGTGTTGTGGTTTCAGATGCGCCTTTTCGTTGGTCACATTATATTTTTTTCATTGGTTACATGATATTCTTTTCATTGGTCAAATGATATTCTTTTCATTGGTCACATATTCTTTTCATTGGTCACATGATATTCTTTTCATTGGTCACATATTCTTTTCATTGGTCACATGATATTCTTTCTATTGGTCACATGATATTCTTTCCATTGGTCACATGATATTCTTTTCGTTGGTCACATATTCTTTATGTTGGCCACATGATATTCATTTCATTGGTCACATGAAATTATTTTCGTTGGTCATATAATATTCTTTTCGTTGGTCACATAATATTCTTTTCAGAATCTATACTTGTCTTAAATTATAGATTCTGGGAATTTTGTGAATAACAAACACATTTGGTAAACCTGCAACATGTACAAGCCCGTTATAACTTGACAACAACACTTTTTACAACAAGGCATCTTTAAGATTTGCAGTTACATTCAGGATTTAACTTAGGGTTCCCCAAAATAATATGTGTACAAAAATATAAAATACATGTAAAAACACTCAATAAATCAATCAACTCCATTTGCATGTAACATTGTTCACCATGTCCCCTTGCAGAAGGTTTTCATGTTTCACTCATCTAGACAAACGTCTAATATCAACATGGATCTTTTGAGTACTCCCTCATCACAAAGGCTCTCTGTGGCATAACCATGGTAACCAGACACTACAAGACAAAGTCAGTGCTATGGGGTTTCCCACCACTGCTTTTTCGATCATTGACGCCAATCGAGAGAAAAAAGGGCAAGAGAGAAAAGTGAGAAAGCAACATAGAGGAATGTGCAGTATAGTCTACATCGATTAATCTGCTAATCTAGTCCATGTGACGCTCCCTCCCTCCCTCCCTCCAGCCCTCCATCCCTCCCTCCCTCCCTCTCTCCCTCTATCCATCCCTCCCTCCCTCTCTCACTCCCTTGATCCCTCCCTCCTTACACTGCTCTCAATAAGATTATTCAGAGAGAGGGAAAGAGAGAAAGAGAGAAAAAAACAACATTGCCTGAACTTTGCCAGGGTCCAATTGTCCAAATAGTTCTCAGTCCTGCCAGACACAACAGTACATTTGCACTTTCTGTCCGTCTGTGAATTCACTTTGGTTTGAGTTGGAGTTTTAGCATTTATTCTAATGGAGAGTTAATGAGTCCCAGATATGGGGACCATGTCTGTCTATTGTCCTGGAAGGCCAAGCAGAGGGTTCTTGTCAATGTCTTCAACCTCTGTTTTATAGTATACAAACACACACTTGGAAACATATGTACTTATGTTTAGATGTGTGCTTACTAACAAGAAACACTCTTATAAAATCTCAGGCACACACACACACACACACACACACACACACACGCCGAGCAAGGAACGCACAAATAGACGTACACACATAAACACACGCACACAAACACGCACACGTACAACTGAGTAGTGTTGGTACTGTGTGTCCATTTCTCTTTGCTTCTGTCTGTTGTGGTAGTCATGGAAGTGAAGGAATGTTGTCATGTCTCAACAACCATTCACCTCAGATGACACTGTCAGCTCTCTTCCCTATCCCGTCATGTCTGTCTCTCTGTTTATCTCTCACTGCCTGGGTCTCTTCTTCTCTTTCTCTGTGTATCTCCCTGTCTCTCTCTGTATCAATCTGCCTGTTTCTCTCCTCCATTCTGTGTGGTATCAAACGATGCAGAGGAGAACAGGGTATAGACACACAGCACATCATTGGTGACTGAGTAACAATGGCTGAGTGAATATGACTGTATGACTGAGAGAACTTGCAGGGAGGTTGCATGAATAAAACCAACAGAAGCTTGGAGATTTCTGTTGTGCGCTTCCCATTTGCCAGACACCATCTTTTACCGTACAATAATTTTACCAGGGAAAACGATGTTGCCTAGTCATTGGCTACAGACCCTAATTAAGACGTGTTGGTTACGGATGAACACCAGAGTTATAAATGAACTGTGTGGAAAATAACAGCAGTACTTATAAACCTCAACAAATAAAATAGTATTTAATCAAATAGCACAATGTTGTTATTGCTAGGTCATAGTCCAGCAGTCACAGGACACATGGGAATGTGGGTTGAGATCAGATCGAGGCATTATTCTACATGGCTGGGCTATAGACAGCTATCTCAACCCAGCTGCTAAGGATTTGCCCTGAATGAGAACTACTGAACAGTATGTGTCTAGACTAGAATTGTATTTGCACACATGTGTTTGCGCGATAAGCAAATAGTAGCCATTACCACATGTTGTGTGTGAGAGGCAATGTGTTTTCCCTGCGAAATGGTTTGGAAAGACATAAAGTGTAGCCACCACCAATCGAACTGCAGGATAGGGGCAGAGAGGTTAAAGAAATGTGACAGTGTGTATGGAAACAGGCTTGCAGGGCATATATACAGATATGGACACTCACCCCCCTCCCCATACACACACACACACACACACACACATGGATACATACAGACATGGACACTCACACACACACACACACACGGATATGACACATTTAATACTCACAAATACACACACACACACACACACACAAACACATGAACACACATCACATTCTAAACACACACACTCAGTCAAGCACTCACATATTTTCTACGCACACACACACACAAACACAATCTTGCAGACACTCACTAAGAACTAGTCATTTTCAGGGCTGTTTGTGCCATTCCAATAAAACCACAGTCCACTTATTAGGTCTGAGCAAGGGAGAGAGAGAAAAGAAAGCAACAGAAAGGGAGACTGAAAAATAGGGAGGAGAAATGAGGCCAGAAAGAGAGGGAGGGGAGAAAGAGGGAGACAGAATGAGAAACAGAAGAAAAACACTGAGGAGAAAGAAAAGGTAGAAGTCAGACGGTGTATGTTTGGTCATCTGTGTGTCTCAGTCTCAGTTCTCTCTTCCCTCAACATCTCCATCCCATTCCCTCACAGGGCGTTGAGGGCTGCAGTCTGGAGGGAAGATTTAGTGAAAGACGAAGGGTGTGAAAGGTTCACGCTCCCTCTGTCCTTAGCTACAATCATTTTGTTCCTCCCCTTCTGGGGGAGTACTGCGACATGCCAAGGGGATTCAAGAGGCTTATGAGAATCATTCCTCTGCCCATCCACAGACAAATACCTCCATCTCTCGTCCATCTCTCTCTCGTCCATCTCTCTCTCGCTCGTTCCATCATTCATCGAACCTTCACTTGCTCTCCCCATCTCTGCCTTCCTCCCCATGACCCCGCCGCTCTCTCTTGTCCGGTCTCAATTTCTCCACGCCTCCATCTGTCCCTCCCTCCCTACCTCCATGTCTCCCTCTCTCTCAGAAGACAACATGTCAGACCAGACCAATGTGTAACAGGAAAAGGGGTTTATCTGTCTGCCTCACAACCTTAAATCTCTATCCAAGCCCAACAACCGCATATACGCTCCTGCATTCCAACCACTGTTATTATGGCATTATATCTATTTGCACTGTTCTCAACCCAGAGGACGGGAAGTCATCTAAACACAACCAGGTCACACGTCCAGTCCAGACGAGTGTTAGCGTAGGGGAATGTAGGAAATGGACAGACGTCAAAAGGATTGAGGGCGATAGACAGTGTCCAACATGGTCAAAGCAATTACATCTCTCTTTATCCTTCTTTCCCAGATATTATCACTGGGTTTTCTCCCTCTCCCTCTCCTCCTTCTGTTTCTGTCTTTCTCCCCTATGACCGTGGAGCGATGCCCAGTTGGCACTGTCGCTGTACAGTATTATGCTGGGTTAGGGTTAGTCCTGGCACTCTGGCGCCCACGTCTAGCCCACGGACAGGATCCTTGCCAGCTCCCTTACTCCTCCATTTCCCCTCTGACACACACACACACACACACACACACACACGGCCAGACAGACACAGACATACACAGAAACATAGAAATAGACAAACTTGGACACACACACAAACACGCACACACACACACACACACACACACACACATACAGACACACACACACTGACCCCCCTCATGTCATGTAGTAATGAATGGCAGTGTGAAATGCCATGCCGTGCCACATGTTATTTAGATACACCCAAGACTGGGAATATATCAATACACACAACTAGCTAGACCAAGTAAGGCACTCAGTTGCCTGTACATTAGTGTTCACTACTGTAATACTGTATTCACAACCTCCACTGGAATCAGCCATATGGAATTATCTTAACTAACACTCCATTCCTTAAATAGTTTCACTTAGGAAGGATCATTCCTTCTATCCAGAGATAGATAGAGAAACAGGGACCCAACACCACATCCAGGCAGTGATAGTACATCTAGATATGTGGGTACAGTACCACGTATTGCTGGTACAGTACATAGCTTGGACTCTACTAGTGCCATTCCGTCCCTGGGCACATTGAAACAAATGGCCAGTGTCCACCTAAGTTGGGAATTCTGGCTTAAAACCAAGTGATTTATTATTTTTCCCCTTCTACACGTGAAAGGCTAGCTGTAGCTAGCTTGAAGAACGCAACACAGACGGCTTCTCTTATAGATTCTCAGTGAATTTTTTCTTCTTCTCTTTAACTTGTGGGTTGCGGGTGAGGAGGTGGCGAGGGGGAGCTGAGGAGGAGGAGAGATGGCTGAGGAGGGGTTGGTTGCTTTGTCAGAAAACTTGAGAGCATTTGGTTTTCGCCCCCTCTCCACAAACCTAAGTAAACACGTTCTGGTCCAAACCATATGCAGTCATACTTTCTCAACAGCGGATGAGTGATTTTAGAGGAAAGAGAGGTTTTGTGGGCAATTTGCATACAGCATGCAGCAGGACTCTGAGTCGTCTGCAGACAGCCGAGTCCTGAGACTCAGGTAATTATCTTTTCATTTCACTTCCTGCAGTCTCTCTCTGACTTTCACTCTGACTTTCACTCTGTCTTTCACTCTGATTTTCTCTCTGTCATTCACTCTGACTTTCTCTCTGTCTTTCACTCTCTCAAATCACTTACGCCAAACTGAAGGATGGAAGTGTGCGCATCAGACTCCCAATGTGACCAAGCCCTCTCAAACACCGGTGTTTGGACGTGTTGGTGTGTGTGTGTGTGTTTCTGTAAGAGCGTGCATGCTAAAGTGTGTCCTTGTGCTTGAGCTTTGTGTAGAACAATTTGCATTGACTACTGTAAGTAGCTCTGGGTAAGGGTGTCTGCTTGATGACACCCTTACCTAATTAGATGGTGAATTCATGTCATTGGCTAAATATTTGCAACTGCGTACCACTTCTTCTTATTGGTTATATACAAAACGTTGTGGCAGACTAATGCAAATGTTACGGCAACCAGTTTTCCTCGAGCCCATGTTTCTTATGGGGTTCCACCGCCGTATCACATAACTGGGCAACAAAGGCTGGATTCCAAACCGCGTGCCTCTCGATGGGAGACAGGGGAGTGACATGGGCAGGGTCAGATCAGCAGCGTGGCCCGTCTCCATGTGACTGCAGAGGCCAGCGTGGCCCCCTATCACAGGCTGACGTTGTGGACCGGGAGCGAGCGTTGGTTGGGCTCGTATCCGTTACAGTTCAGCCTTGGTTGGTTTGGAGGATTGTCAGGGGGTGGGCTTGTATATTGACCGTGTCGTGTCTCGCGCGTCATAACTGTGGCTGACTGCTGTTTCCTGTCCTTGACAGGTGAAAGCAGCAGAGTGGACATCTATGCAGTGAATCAAAGGAGACCAGGAAAGGAAACGACCTACAGTATTGAGACAGGTATTGGCTCTTTAGCTCTGCACGATGTACCAAATGGAAATATTTTAAACCAGTACACCTGACTTAAGACTAAGAGAAGCCTTTTATTTTACTGTTTTTATCATTTTTTTCAAAGCACACTTTTACAAGTCACACATGACTACTCCAACATGGCCTTCACGTGAATAACAGGCTTGCAGAATCAGGAATCTTTTGAGCGGGAGTATATAAATCTCACCCTACGAGGGCCAGTACTCGCAGGTTTTTTGTGCTACCTCATCATTAATTGCACCTAACTGGTGTCCCAGGTCTAAATACGTCCCTGATTAAAGGGTGGAAATGGAAAATTGCATCAGACCTGGCTTCGAGGTCCATATGGTCATACACCTGTATCACTTTTTCGTAACGGTTCCTCTATACTTTGGCCATTCCTCACTAAAATGAACTGAATGTGTCAAAATATTTTTCGATTGACTTAATGTCTGAGTGAAAAAATCAAACTTCCTGCTTCCGACTATTCACAGTGACTACTGGTGTTGGCAATGTAACACAGTAGAACACTTCTCTGAGGAAAGAAAAGAGAATCAAGGAGTGTAATTTTAAGTGGGGAATTTAAATGGAGTTTCTTTCTACATATTTTTGAAACTAGCAGATGCTTTGAGAAGTAAAGTCTCCAATATAAATATGTATGTTTAAAAAACATAGAAATGTTTTGGAGGTTTATATCGAAAGAACGGTGTAATTTGACGAATGTCTAAGGTTTCCATTAAATAGTAAGTTTGATGAACAAGATAATGTCTCTTGCAGAAATAAAGCCCAAACACAACCTCCTCTGTCCTTGTTATTCAGACACATACTCTAAGGCAGTCTTTGTGCTGTACACACACACACACACACACACACACACACACACACACACACACACACACACACACA
>JACXGJ010012561.1:0-17698 GCA_016801105.1 Esox niger
ACAACCAAAATAAACCACACCACTGTGGTAAAACACTCAACATAAATAGGTTCCCCAATTGGAGGCAATAACGAACACCTGCCTCCAATTGGGGAAACCAAATCACATAGAGGTGGCTAGAGCCATCTCTTTTGGCCATGTCCTGACTATGACCCCAGCCAGCGCAAAGATGGCTAGGGGCATAGCCAGGACATGACATGACCTACTGATACTGGTTTACTGATGCTCACATATACTGACTGCCTCACAAGATCACGCTTAGGTAAGTAAAATGAGTCATGCCTGTGTTGGACTTTGACAGACACTGGAAGGGAATGGCAGCCATACATATGGAGATGATTTCAGGAGAATTAGGAGTAGTCTCGAAATCTTTCCAGAGCTGTAGCCCAAAAGCCTTTAAAAGTTTAGGTTGACCATGCCAATTCAATGCTGGCATTTACTGTATATAGTATTTTTTTTCCTTGGGGTTGAGTGTTTTTGTTTTTCTCCCAGGTTGAGTTTGGATGTTGGACAATTAAAAGCAATTCATGCATGTTCCTAAAAGAAATTAAGCCAATAGATAAATGATTGATTGAGCACTTGATAAATTGACAATTGCAAAGTAGGGGTAACTTCAAAGGAAGGTGAGGTAGCAGTATTAGGCACTTTAGAGTGAAAACAAGTGGGCCAGTGTTAACAAATTGAGGCTGTCTGGTCTGACTTGATATAAACAAATGCTGTATGTCTGTTTATTTTGATTGTTTTAATCGCATATTACATTGTTCCATTGTCAGAATTTTAAACTAACCAAAAAAAAAAAGTTGCAGAGTACAGGCAGACCCGAAGGGCTGCGACCTCTGCCGTGAAAGATTCAAAACAGCGGATGTGGGAGGAGTTTGGGGATGCCATGGAGAATGTGAGAGTACTATCTATCTCGGTACAAAGGACACTGTAGAAATGTGATGCCCCATTACTGATGGGTCCCCCACACTGTCCGTACCAACTTCTAGGAACTGTGTATGTGACTGTCATAGGACTCTTTGAATTGACCCTTGGGGCATTGGTTGGAATATACCGTACAATGGTATTTTGTAGGATAAAATATTTCTTATAATAGTCTGTGTAATGGTTGGCTATGACCACTGATGCCTACTATGTTTCCTTGCATAAAAGACTGTTAACGTTGTAATCCTTGGAGAGAAGGTTAATAGTTGGTACTGTCTGCCCTGACTTGTTAATATAAAGATGTGTCAAAAGTGACCTAACAATTAAAAAATGTTATTAAGCTATAATTGAAACATAATACAAACCATATAGGCTAATTTCCACATGTTACCATTTTTCAATAGGAGATGTATCTTATTGTGTAGGCTAATTCATCACATGTAAATCTATAATGTAAATCTACAAATGTATTATGCTAGATAACTATATAAAAAACGAAATACCAAGGATATTGTTTACCAGGAACCAATTTTAAATTCAAGAAACATATTACAAGTTACTGTTTTTATATTAGGAAAGAGAAACTAAATTGCACACACATCCTATCGTTTCTCTGAATTTGCTGTTCATTTTACTGAACATTTATGTTCTACAAATGTATTAGGCAATATTTTTTACCATTAGAGCTAAGCCTTGGCATTGAAATCAACTCGATAGACCCAGTTCAACCCTCGGGAGAGACCTGCAAAAACATCCAAAAAAACAAGCAACGATGCTTTTGGCCTATGCACGACTATTCATGTGGATATCCACTGATCCTTGCAAACTGGTCGATAATGTTTGTTATTTTACTTTGTACATTACCTACATGAGATCAAAGTAAAAACTAAATTTGAATGGATTTAATTTAAAACAATTTAAGTGTTGTTTAATTTTCCTTTTGAACATGTGTAGGGCATAATAAACAAACAACTATAGCCACATTTGAACACAGGCTAATTTTCCCCCCTTATGATTAGAGCTTGAATACAAACACATTCTTTCAGGTTTCGGGGTTGTCGCTGGGCAATACGGACTTTCAGCTCCCTCCAAACATATTCTATTGGATTTAGGGCTGGAGACTGGCTAGGCAACTCCAGGACCTTGAGATGCTTCTTACTGAGCCACTCCTTAGTTGCCCTGGATGTGTGTTTTGGGTCGTTTTCATGCTGGAAGACCCAGCCACGACCTATCTTCAATCCTCTTACTGAGGGAAAGACATTGTTGGCCCAGATCTCGCGATACATGGCCCCATCCATCCTCCCCTCAATACGGTGCAGTCGTCCTGTCCCCTTTGCAGAAAAGCATCCCCAAAGAATGATGTTTCCACCTACATGCCTCACGGTTGGGATGGTGTTCTTGGGGTTGTACTCATCCTTTTTGGTCCTCCAAACACGGCGAGTGGAGTTTAGATTATTTTGTCTTATCAGACCACATTACCTTCTCCCATTCCTCCTCTGGATCATCCAGATGGTCATTGGCAAACTTCAGACGGGCCTGGACATGCGCTGGCTTAAGCAGGGGGACCTTGCATGCGCTGCAGAATTTTAATCAATGACGGCATAGTGTATTACTAATGGTTTTCTTTGAGACAATGAGCCCCTCAACACCCTCCCCAGAAGTGTTGTGGGCGGACAGAGAACCGACCCACGTGCTAGACAGCAGTGCGGGGATATCTCTTCTTCTGTTATAGGACTGTCGGAGCGGAAAAATCCACTGGAGAATGCATACTTGAATTAGGTTCATGCTGAGATGGGAGAGGTTTATGCCCAGACGGACAGCGGCAGCAGTGACCGTTCTGCTCCACCACCGAATGCTGCTACTTGTAATAGCCCCACACGCAGACGTTACCCTTGCCCATATAAGATTAACTGGTGTCTGTTCTGCAGCAAGGGACAGTGGAAGCGCGTTGGACACACTCTCAGAGATGGACATGATCACCATCCTGAACCACGCAATTGTGCTCTGTGCCAAAGGGAGGACTGCCTCCTATGCGCAGGGAAGGACTGCGCACTGCTGGACATAAAACCTTGAATGAGGCTGCTTTTCAATAAAGATGATAGCATTTTGGGAGGCTGTCGGGTAGTGTTGGGGAAGTGTACTAGTTTGTTAGTATTGGTAAGCATTAGATTCATTCATTGCTACCACAAACCATTCTACATTAAGTGTGACTTCTTTTATCGTTGTTAATCTACCTCATTTCATCTCATTTAATGTACACTGTATAATGCTTCATCATGGGGTCGGATGGTTAGACTTGTCGTTGTATTAATCTCTTCTTTGTAACTTGTATACTCATTTTGAAACACCATATTTTGCAAGGCTCAAAAAAGTAAATCTGCACACGCTTACACACACACCCATCTCCCACTGATTTGTAAGGTTGGTAGGTCTTTTACTTCCCTTCAGCCTGAAAGGGGGGGAGAGGTTTGGCTTCCAGCCTCTGGGGACGAAGGTTGACAAGGATTTCAATGTTAAGATGGCTGAGTCGATTTCGGCTCTCGTACGGGGACTGAGAGCTCCTCCTCACCTGTCGCTCTCAGGTCTAAATTTGTGTGGCTTTGGTGAAGTCACAAAGGGGGGATATGTGGGGGATAATTCTATAAAATGCATAAATAACTTTATACTTATGAAAATATTAATGTGCAATGTATAATCATGTAGTTTTATCAGAAACATATTAACGTGGAATCCACACTCACAGTAAATGACTTCTGAGATAGGACGAATTACCGATACACCCCTAATGTTCTAAGTCCGGACCATGGCTTTTATACAGAACTTTCACACATTACGCCATCTGACTTTGTCTGGTTGGCAACCCCCCTGAGTGGGGTGCGCTTCTTATCTTCTACCTCCCTGAATGCTCGTAATTTGCGACAGTAATTCACATCCTCCTTATGGTTCATACTTGGGTTATGTCCATCATTGTCCACAAAGTAAGTGTTACGTTAAGCTCATGGGCCACACTCAGGATACCCCAAAAGTGCAGTAAACTTTAGAAATGCCCCTCTCTGGGCTCAAGGTAATTTCCTGCTCAGGACTATCTCTCAGCATAAGACACATATATTATGATGAACATAAACATTGTCTGTATGTGTAATTCGTCCTATCTCAGAAGTCTCAGAGTGTGGATTCCACGTTAATATGTTTCTGATAAAACTACATGATTATACATTGCACATTAATATTGTGTAAGGTTATTTATGCATTTTATAGAATTATCCCCCACACTGTCCACAACCTCAAACAGTCACACTCCAAACTTCACTATGGCCAAGACCAAAGAGCTGTCAAAGGACACCAGAAACAAAATTGTAGACCTGCACCAGGCTGGGAAGATTGAACCTGCAAAAGGTAAGCAGCTTGGTGTGACGTAATCAACTTTGGGAGCAATTATAAGAAAATGGAAGACATACAAGACCACTGATAATCTCCCTCAATCCGGGACTCCACGCAAGATCTCACCCTTTGGGGTCAAAATGATCACAAGCACAGTGAGCAAAAATCCCAGAACCACACGGAGGACCTAGTGAATGACCTGCAGAGAGCTGGGACCAAAGTATCAAAGGCTACCATCAGTAAAACACTACGCCGCCAGGGACTCAAATCCTGCAGTGCCAGACGTGTCCCCCTGCTTTAGCCAGTACATGTCCAGGCCCGTCTAAGGTTTGCTAGAGAACATTTGGATGATCCAGAAGAGGATTGGGAGAATGTCATATGGTCAGATGAAACCAAAATAGAACTTTTTGGTAAAAACTCAACACGTTTTGGTAAAAACTCAAGTTGCATCCAAAGAAAATCATACCTACTGTGAAGCATGGGGGTGGAAACATCATGCTTTGGGGCTGTTTTTCTGCAAAGGGACCATGACAGGTGATCAATGTTAAGGAAAGAATGATTGGGGCCATGTATCGTGAGATTTTGAGGGAAAACCTCCTTCCATCAGCAAGGGCATTGAAGATGAAACGTGGCTGGGTCTTTCAGCATGACAATGATCCCAAACACACCGCCCGGGCAATGAAGGAGTGGCTTCGTAATAAGCATTTCAAGGTCCGGGAGTGGCCAAGCCAGTCACCTAATCTCAACCCCATAGAACATTTTTGGAGGGATTTGAAAGTACGTGTTGCCCAGCGAGAGCCCCCAAAACATCACTGCTCTACAGGAGATCTGCATGGAGGAATGGGCCAAAATACCAGCAACAGTGTGTAAACACTTACAGAAAACGTTTGATCTCTGTCATTGCCAACAAAGGGTATATAACAAAGTATTGAGATGAACTTTTGTTATTGACCCAATACTTATTTTACCAAGGAATTTACCAATAAATTTATAAAAAATCCTACAATGTGATTTTCTGGATAATATTTTCTCATTTTGTCTCTCATAGTTGAAGTGTGCCTATGATGAAAATGACAGACCTCTCTCTTCTTTTTAAGTGGGAGAACTTGCACAATTCGTGGCTGACTAAATACTTTTTTGCCTCACTGTATATTGATATGAAGGAGGTCAGTGAGGTACAGAGGAGCAAGGTTGTGAATCTTGAAGTTGAGGGGCAGAATCTTAAAATCAATGTTGTGTTTTACTGGGATCCAATGTTACTCCTGAAGAACAGGAGTGATATGATAAGTAGGAGATTTTCTGGTGAGGATACGAGTGTCAGAGTTCAGAACCAGTTGAAGTTTTTGTATACGTTTGAGAGGAAGACCGAAGAGAAGAGTGTTACAGTAATTGATACGGGATGAAGCCAGGGTGTGAACAAGAATGGCTGTACTAGTGGGTGTGAGAGACGGACAGAGACCATTGATATTAAGTGAATGGAAGTATGCAGACCGGGTGAGATTATAAATGTGAGCTTGAAATGAAAGCGTGCTGTCGAGGATGACAGCCAGACTCTTAACCTGAGGACAGGGAGAAACTGAGGAGTTATCAATGGAAAAGGAGAAACTGTCATGTTTTGTTCGAGTGGATTTGGTTTCTTAAATATAGGAGTTATTGCAGCAGATTTTAGAGGTGAAGGAACAGTGCCAGAGGTCAGAGAAGAATGTATAAGGGTAATTTTTAGGGAGGAGAGAGAGGGTAAGCAAGATTTTAGAGGGTCTACTTGACAGGTAGTTGGCTTTTAGTTTTGAATCAGGTCAGATATTTCAGCAACAGAAGGAACCCTGAAATAAACTAAATGCCTGAGAAAAATGGGCTGAGAGACCTGAGAGACAGACTGCGACAGGTATTAGTTGTCAGTTTTCATTAGTTGTAGTTTTGGCTTTAGAAAGAGCTTCCTTGCACTTTAGCATGTGGCCCTTATACATTTCTTTGTGCACAATGAGTCCAGTTTTCTTGCAAAGGTGTTCCAAGCGACAACCTTTTACTTTGAGCCGGAGTAGTTCCGATGTAAACCATGGGGCAGAATGGGTAAAGAAAACAGTCCGTGTTTTTAAAAGGGCCAGAGAATGTTTTATATTATGTTATGTATCATTGTAATGAGAAACCAGTTCATAAGGGGTGGATAAACAGTTTATACTGGGGAGGCAGTCGATATCACGAGAGGACGTTTAGGTTAATGTCTTTTCTCTACCACGGAAGGAGATGACACGTGGCAGTTCTATTTTGGACAGTGTTAAGTTAATATTAAAAGATATTAACATGTGATCAGAGTGTGGAGGATCATCTGCAGTACAACCAGTTGGAGTAACACCAGAGCAGCATATCAAGTCCAAAACATGACCTTTGGAGTGACTGGGAAAGTTTATTTTGCTCCAATCCAAAACTGCCCAGGCAAGATATAAAATCCCTTGTATCAGCATTATTAATATTATCCATATGTATAGTAAAATCCCCCAACAATATTATGTTAGGGTAAAGTGAGCAGATATGGGTGAGAAAAGTGCTGAATTTGTTTATAAAATCCTTATTGGGCTTGGGTGGACGATAGGCAGTGACCATTCAGCTGTAGGGAGATGGATTCAAATGAATCGTGAACAGGCGGAGAGACAGGAGAAACTTTCCATTTCTCACGATATAATATGGCAAGACCTCCCCCTTTGCCTGATTCATGGGGTTGACAGATGTAAAAAAAAACAGGAGTAGATTAATTCAGCTGTGAGAAGTCGTTAGGTTGTTGCCATGTTTCAGTTAAACAGAGAGAGATAGTCAAACTTACTATCACACAAAAGATCCTGGAGGTGAGGACCCTTGTTCGTAAGGGAGCGGATGTTGAATAATCCGAAGCAGACGTTGTGATCATAATGGATGGTGGTGTTAGCCGACCTGGCTAGGCTGGCTATGACACTGGTCAACTTTCCGTTTGGAGTTTTTTGGGGGTTGGCGAGTTGAAGACCATATCTATTGAATTGGTTTGGAGTCGTAAATGTGATAACTCCATCGGGGACCATGATGGATATACTTCCAACGGGAATGACAGACAATATCCAGACAACGACGAAATGCCAATAGTGAATCAGACCGGTGAAAACATGGTTGCAATAGTTCAGCAGCTGTGTATTGGTGTACCGCTGTCATTGGATTGAGTATGAAAGACGGCAGTCCAGGGGAGCACGAACGATTTTGAGTCAAATGAGGGCTCTGGGCAGGGAAAGCAGCCTAGTGAGGAGCGACAGCCTGTAACCGGTAAGCTAGTCCAAGCGTACACACTGGATAATCAAATCGTTAACCCCCCCAAAAATGTGCAAGATCAGATTAAAACCTTGCTAAGGTCAATAAAGAAAGCGAGCGATGATTCTTGTTGATCATTCCTGATTGATGTTGTTGGGTAACACTTTATTTTAAGGGGTGTGCATAAGAGTGATGACATTGTCATGATACTGACATCGCCATTACATGACACCTGAAGGAATCAATATGAACTTTTATGAATGTTGTCATTAGGTGTTTATTCGGTGGATTGTCCTTTTTAATGCAAGGTTGACATGGTTTAAAATGTGTCCACGTCTCCTCTGCGTGCCGGACCAGTGGTCCACCGTGAGAGCCTTGGTATGGTTCGGGTGCCCGAGGGGCCATGTCTGGCTGGTACCCCAACATGCACTGAAAAAGGTGTAAGACATGTGGAGTAGTGGCACAGCGAATTCTGGACATACTCGGGATGGAAACCAGAGGTGAGACTGACCATGACCCCTAGCCTCTTCATTAATACTTGAATACTCTACATACGCGAGAGGACACCATAGTGCTGGAAGGCTTGAGTGCGGTCTGCAGGGCCGTGGGAATACCGGGGAGAAGTAGGAATCAGCAGGCGGGGGAGATCGGTGATGAAATCAATGTGTGACCAAGGCCGTTGTGGAACCAGAAGAGTCATTAGTTTCCCTGCAGGAAGGTGTCTCCTCTACCACAAACAGCAACAATGGGTCAGGGTGAGCCAGCACAGGTGCCGAGGAGTACCGTGGTTGGGGTCGGCCAATTACGCACTGCATCAAAGCGTGCCGTCTTCATCTCTACCCCAGTCGCAGAGATGCTGTATCCCAGAAAGGAGACGGAATGCTGGAAGTAAATGCTTCAGCAGCCTTTCAAGCAATCGACGGACAAGAGTGACATGTTGCTCGCGAGTGGCCATGTACACCAAGATGTTGTCGATGTATGCCAGGGACCCCACAACCCCACATGTCACTGAAGATCTCATTAATGAATGCCTGAAACACTGATGGAGCATTCATAAGATCGTACAGTATTACCAGGTATTCGTAATGGCCAGTCGTAGTGCTAAACACTTACATTGTAGGAACTCCGGAGATCCAATTTTGTAAAGAAGCGCGCGCCATGCATAGATTCTACCACAGAGGACATGAGAGGGAGCGGGTGAGTGTATCGTACAGTGATTTGATTGAGTGCAATGTAATATATGCAATGGAACAGACCTACATGCTTCTTTTTTACGAAACAGAAACTCGAGGATGCAGGAGAAGTGGAGGGACGGATGTACCCCTGCCGCAGGTATTTCAAGACATTTGTTTCCATAGCCTCAGTCTCCGCATGCAAATGGGGATAGACCCGGCCCCTGGGCAGTATGGTTCCCGGTGGCACAATCCCAGGGCAGCTGTGGTGGTAATTTGGTGGCATTAGCCTTAGAGAAGGCCTGAGAGAGGTCAGAATATTCAATTTGGATGGGAATGTCGGAGGCACTGTCAGGACTTTCCACTGCAGTGGCACTCAGTGAAACTGGAACACACCTTCCCAGACACTCATGTGACCACCCCTTGATGGACCTACGGGGTCAAAACACAGAAGGGTTATGCACAGACAACCAGGGAAGCCCTAAAACAATGCGACAGGAGGGGGTGTCTATAACGTAGAAGAAAATCTGTTCAGTGTGTGTGCTGAGTTGCCATAGTAACTCGAATAGTGGCCTGAAACTCGACCCTAATGGCCGGCCGTCAAAAGCATGGACGGGCAATGGCTGGTTGAGCATGGTCAGCGGAATGTGTAAGGCACTTACCAATAACCTGTCTATGAAATTACACTCTGCCCCTGAATCTATGAGGGCCTTTAGTGAGGCAGAGCTACCTAGGGAACCTAGGGAAAAACACAGGAACAAGCACTTGTGTGGTAGACAGTGGGGTTGAAGGTCGTACCTGGGGTGGTGAATGAGCGCCTGGGCTGCCGATTCCTGGACCCCGAAAGGTGATAAGATGCCGCATTGTGCCCCCTTCTGCAACAAAGGTGCACCAATCCGAGAGCCTCCCGGATCCCCTCTGAGTCCCGCACTCCCATGCCGCCCAATTCCATGGGCGTTGTTCCGGCTTGTGTGGGGGTTGCAACAAGCGCAATCACTCCTGTGCGCCCTCTTGCTAGCAGGAACCTATCCAACCAAATGGCCATGTCCACCAAACCCGAGCACGTGTCACGGCATGTCAGCTCCCGTTGGACGTCCTCCCACAGGCTGCACCCAAAATGATTGATGCGGGCGCACTCCTTCCATCCGGACCCGAAGCCAGATTTTCGGAAGTCCAAAGTGAATTCACTCGCCGTCTGGTTTCCTTCTCGCAGGTGGAGGCGGCGTTCACCCGCATCCCTGGGAGATGGTCGAACACTGTAGAAAACAGGCAGGTGAACGCCTCCTAGTCCTCAATGATGGGAACATCGTTCCTCCACACCGAGTTTGCCCACTCCAGTGCTTGGCCGGTGAGGCAGGTGATGAGGGCCAATAGCCTCTCGCGCCCTCTGGCCACATGAGCTATGGTGGAGAAGTAGAGGCCCAGTTGAAGGAGGAACCCCTGGCAATGGGAAGCGGCCCCGTAAGCCTGCGGTGGGAGAGGTGAACGGCTCCAGTAGGATCTCGGGGGGACAGGGCTGGTGGCAAAGGGGCAGCGGCAATGAGGTTCCTGAGGTAGACAAGTACCTGTAATACCCTGTGCAGACACTGCTTGTGCTGAAGGTCTACGATGGTTGGGAGCTGGGTACCAGCGATGATGTGCTGGGCGGTTTCTAGCAGCAACCGCCAAACCATGCTGTGGAGCAGTTAATCAGAAACATTATAATTGTGTCATGAATATTTTCCTTGACCTCAAGAAAAGTGGTACAAATTGAATTTGTCATAAAGATGTCATGATGTGTTATAACACTGTCAAATGCTTTCATATGTGTCATTATATATTTTTTTTTTTCAAGTACAGTGGTACAATTTAGACTTGTCATAAAGATGCCATAAAGTTTGTCAAATACTGTAATAAAGATGTAATTAAGTGCATTTAAATCACTTTAATTACCTTAACAAAACCAAGTAATTGACTTTATTGTTTTTGCACAACATTTTGCAAAAAAATACTTTAAAAAATCCTACTTTGATAACACTCCGATTAGGGTACATGAACAACCATAGTTACCAATAGTTAACCAAGCTAACCAATAGTTACCTTGAACAAACATTGATGAGCAATGATGAACAGACATGAACAAAGGGTTAACAATGATAACCTTTATTTTATTAATGGTTAACAAATGCATTAACAAACAAGAGTGTAGTGTCATGTGTTCATGTTGACACGGAACATAAACGAATTTCGTTTTTGCAGGAAAACACAGTTTGTACTGTAATTTGTTAGGGTTGATACATTGCATTCATTCATGTACAGTACCTAGTTATTTGCATGAACAATACCCTAGTACAGTACCTTGTTCTTTGCATGAAAAATAGCCTAAATAATTGAAACTATTCACGATATCATCACATTGTAAAAAATGTTTATAAAGTAGACTAGATAGTGAAAGTTAACATATTACTGTCATGTTAACACAAACAGAACATGGCTAGGGCAAGTTAGCAAAGTGCTACCGGGAACTGACAAACACTTGACTGCAGATAGGATACAGCTAACTGAAGCCAGCTAATATGCAACCGAATCTAGCTAACATCAAGGAACTAGTTAACCGCTAGCACTTACACAGTGCAACGATTACAAAGTACCTAAACAATACAACACAATTATATTTATCCTAGAGATATTGTCAGGAGTGTTGTTTTAAAAAAAAGTCAGTACATTAACAAATTAGTTTTTTCAAAGGAATGCACCACCGACCGGCATTTTACATAGACATGGGTCTCTGTCATAGTTATACAATTACCATGCTTTTCCAACCCTCTTCATACACTTTGACAGGCAAGTTATCAAACTGTATCGAAAGTTCCAGTATACTTTCGTACTTAACCGATCTAGAAAACAGGATAAATAATGAGAAAGACATGGCTTTTCCTTGAAGAGTTACGATAACACGCAGGTGTTTGGGTGGTTAAACCCTTCCAGATCTTAAGGGAAGCATTCTGTTTGTGAAGCGTTTGGTTTGTGTTCCTATGGGAATCACCGCTGGAGAAGCCATGGGAGAGGCGCACCAAAACTGACTCCACGCATAGTGCTCATTTCCAAAAAACATTATTATTTGAATCATACGGCTGAATTTTGTACCTATCTAGGTATTCTAACAAAGATATTAGTACATAGAATGTCTTCGATGGGGATAACAGCCTGAATAAGAGAAATAATAGAGTGTAAACAACTGGCCACCTCTGACTGATCACACAGCTGTACATGTCTATAAATAACCTAATAACTAGTAATAACTAGTATTGTTTTCAGATAACTCCAACAAAGCGATCCGTAGGTAGTTTGCATTACGAACCAGCCAAACAATCTCCACAAAAAACTCACCAACCAAAGCGCTTAGCTTAGGTTACATTTCTATAATCATCCAGTAAAGTAATCAATTGAAACATACAGCTGTTTAGATCCTGGCATTCTAACAAAGGGAATGCAAAATAGTTTGTATTCCTTTGGCCAATGTAGTGTGCTTTGTAGATTTGGACTAAACCGGTCACCATTATGCGTTGGATACTCCCACGTTTTCCTTTGTTTCACTATGCTTGAATAACAAATGGCTTGTACTAGGCCAAATGAAACATGATCCTTCGTAACCTAGGAATGATGGGATGTCATAGGGATTATTCCCATAGTAACTGAAAATAAAATGGCAGTGCCAATTGATTTCTTATCAATATGGCGATTGCCAATGTAGTTTTCGTTTTGTTTATGCAAGATAGCTCTTTGTTTTCATCCAAGGTTATTCTGTCCAGGAACGCTTTGAACCAGACAACCCCAAACACCATTTGAATCACAGGTGACCTATCCTGATTAGAAGTACATTGTTATTTATTGATTTATAGGGCCCTATCACCTCATTTGTATCACAGAAATGATATACAAATGTTCTTCGTCACGAATGGCACTGATCAATTATCAATAATGGCAATTGATAGTTTTCGTTCCGTTTATGAAAGATAGCTCTCAAAAGATTTATGCAAGATAGCATTCAAAATGTTTTAAACCATATTTGAGCATACTCAAGAGGATGAGGAAGGTTATTCTGTCCAGGAACACGTTCTACCAGACAACGCGCAATGGCCATCCAGCTCAGACCCATCCAGATAAATAGTAAATACATTGCTATTTATAGTATATGCTACTCTGCAACATCGTTTGTATTATAAAAATGTTATTCTGTTGACATAGTATGAGGATATTGGCTTTTTGGGAAAAAGTTGGACATTTTTCAGATTTTATAAATAATACAATTCCAAACTGCACTACTAATCTCGTGCTGTGTATTGCAGGTAAAACCTAAGGGGTTTATTTTCTTTCTAATTAACAGTCCCAATGCAACACGACCACATCAACCTGCCCTCTATAGGACAACCATAGTAAATGTCCTTCAATATAAGAGCCCTTCAATATTCTATACCAACCCAATATGC
This sequence comes from Esox niger, assembly GCA_016801105.1. Taxonomy (NCBI): domain Eukaryota; kingdom Metazoa; phylum Chordata; class Actinopteri; order Esociformes; family Esocidae; genus Esox; species Esox niger. The sequence continues at coordinate 13,217 of JACXGJ010012561.1, forward strand.
GACCATACATTTTGTGTGTGTCATACCTATTTGAAGACGCAAGTAGCCATTCGACCTTATTAATAATGGTTACCAGACTGTAATCATTTTAACAAATTTGATTATTTATATTATCTCTTGAATAATCTATATTACTCAGCCTATTGTTCATGCAAACTACTAGTCACATTAATGGATGTCCTGCATCAACATTAACAAACTTTCAGTCCAAACTAAGTTCCTGCAAAAACGTTGATATTAACTTGACTTGTTTTTTCACATCACGATTTGAGGTGAAACTTCAGTGATTCAGAGTGCAATTGCCTCTGACTCCATATCTCCAATTGGTATTTCTGATATGCACGCTCAATATGCTGAGTATGAGCATCAGTCTCAGGATCAGCAAAGTTCATTTTATGGCAGACAGAATTCTGGCTAAATAGTTTCTTCAAGTTTTAATTAGGCCCATGTGTCACGACCCGATCCCCGTTTTCCTTTTCTGTCGGTTTTGTGTTTGTGTTCCGGTTGCCATGAAATTATTTCGAGGCAGGAAGTCCAGGAGCAACTGAGCCAGCCCTCACCTGTTCCTCATTAGGAGTCGGCACGCCCTGTTCCTAATCAGTTTTACAGCACCATTTAAGCTGAGTCCTGACAGCAAGTCCCTGTTGGATCATAAGTCCACACTCGTATGTTGTGCTCGTGCTTCTGACAAGACACAATTTATGCCTGTTTGCTTGGTGTTTCTTCCTTTGCCTGCTCGTCTTACTGCTGTCTCCATCTGCTTCCAGGATTCATGCCCTGGACAACCCTCCACTCCTGCCCAACAACCAGAACCATCTACCCCCTCTGCTGTCTCAGTTAATGCCAAGTTATCATAACAAAGACAACCCAAACAATGTCAAACTTGCATAAAAAAATAACATAATCAATCAAATGATTCCTAATGACAACATTCATAAACATTCAAAATGATTCCTTCAAATGTCATGGATATGACAGTATCATGACAGTGTCATGTCACTCTTATGCACACCCCTTCAAATAAAGTGTTACCTGTTGTTGTCTTGCCCTGTGTAACTCACTGTTGAAGCTATATAAGCTTTGTTTATAGATGTTATGTTTATAGATTTTCTCCACTTACGTTTTGCTTTCCTACATTCTTTTCAGGGTGCTTACCATCATGGTGGTTCTCCATGGTGCATTCTGTTTGTTCATATTTTTCTTTACCTTTACCGGGGCAACATGATCCATGACATTCAATATTTTGGTGTTAAAAATATCCAGGAGTACATCAACTGACTCTGCACTTATAGTTGAGATGGCGATGGCCTCCATAAACTGAGCATTGGTACTTTCAAGAATGTACGCATTCTTAATGGTACTCTCATTAATGGTACTTGAACATCCCACATGTAAGAAATCAGCCGTTTCCTTTAGTGGTTGAAATAATTATCACATACCCGGTTGTCAAGGCAGAGAGTAGTTCAATTGTTTATTGCAGCATTGCAAGTACAATTCAATTCCTAATGAAAAAAAAGATAATTCCCTTATGTTACAAACGACTAACACAAAACAACCAAAAGGAGTAAGTGCTGTGGAAAAAATGTTCTTGCCAAAAAGGATGCAATGACTCAAAAAGATGCAATAACTCAGGAGTTTGTCGATTCAAATTTGACTTAATGAGCAATCATAAAAGCCAAGTTGACCTGCAGAAACAACTGTCTAGCCAACATCAGACACACATTTATACAGTGTCATCTTGCATGATCTTTCTGGCTATCTCCTTATGCTAATACATGGGCAGATCTTTCTCTCCATCCACCACCATTGTTTCGAAACCCTTCAAGACCCGTGCCTTGTTAAATATTGGTGGCGCAGGATTTTAGAAACATGTATAAAAATAATAGAACCATTAGGGCCCTTCTCATTATTACTTGATTATTGCAAATTTGTGATACATCTTTGATTACATCTTTACATTCAGATATGATTCTTAAATACATCTTTGATTACAGTCCCATGTCATACCTCTAACTTCCATTTAAATTAGGTCTTATTGTTGCTGAAATTAAAATAAATGTAAACAAGACAATTGACACACAACATTTTGACACATAACTCAGTCATTAATCCCGTCCAAACCTCATAAGGGTCGGGAAACATTTTGACATCAACAGGCTACTATCAGTGTTAACGGTGTTCAGTAGAAAATCTGACAAAAACATAACATCATGGTGAAACATTACCCCAAGTCCATTGAATCAAAACTCCCTTGTCCGTATCATGATCCATGCAACAATATCATACAAAAGACCTAAGCATATCCTGTTGTACCTGTGAAAGATTCTACATTTAAATGAGAGAAAATATCTACTTTTGACAGGTACCACCTATCATAGGGAACAATTCACTATTATAACATACCATGATAGCTGTGACATCACAAATACGCTGAAGTCCAATATTGGGATTGTCATTGTACTGAGTATCCCACCTGTCTTGTGAGAAACAAACATTCATACATATGAAATCAACATATCAGTTCATTTAGGAAATTCTTATATTGTAAGAAAAGTCAGTGTCCTTTAGTTCTTGTCTTCAGTTTTCTTTGTCTTGTATCATTTTCAATATCAGTTATTGCAGTCAGTGTGATGTTCAGAGGAAATTGGCATGAGAAACTTATCACAACACACAATAACTCAGAACAAAGGACTGTAGATAGGATGTGTTGCCTGTTACTGATGGGTCCCACACATCCTGTCCATACCTCCTGCAAGGAGTTGCCCATGTGACTGTCATAGGCTCGATGGATAAGCCCACTGACCATAGGTTGGAACATACCATACAAGGGTCTTTGGTAGTATAAACATTTCTTATTAGAGGATAATTGACTGCGTAATGGTTAAGGTTATGACCATTGACCGCCTCCAATGTGTCCTGGCATAAAATACTGTGTTTGCTGTGTACTTTTTGGAGAGAAAAGGACAGAACTATGGAAGGTTAACATTGTTGCCTCATGCTGAATAAAGTTTGCTCTCCTCGGACTTCTGGTTGCATTAATTTTGTTCATGGGTCAAAAGTGGACAGAATCCCACAGATGGTGCTGCGACTAAGAATGGATGATTTGCACTCTGATTGGTAAGTCAAACCACTCAAAAAGAGTAAATCTTGGTTATTCATCTTGAAGTCCTTGCTAGGCGGAGAGCAGGTTGGCACATCTGTAGTAATAATTTAAATATTGTACAAGTAAGGGGAAGTAAAGAAATAACAACATGGTACAAACAGGGACTACAGCCCTGACGTAATTTCAGAAAACTGGCAAAGTCATTGGCTGAAGACATCAAAAAGAGCTTGAAAATAGATGATTTTCACCAAGAGATAATAAAAAATATGCCATTGTTCCATAAGATTTTGGAACAATAAAGAAAAACAATAAGGAAAAATTATAAAATGGATTATCTGGCCTATGAGGCTTTATTGTTCTTTAAAATGAAATGAAAATAAGATGCAGTGGACAAAGCTTGTCCTGACACATGGCACTGTATGGCATTGCAATCGTAGTGAACATCGTGATCAATCTTTACCATACACATCAAATCCCAGGCTATTGTCAACAGACGCAGACCTAACATGGCATATTAATGAAATGCATAATTCACTCCCAGTAACCCCTTTAAACAAACAAAGTCCCTCCTTGTCCATATCATGAGTCATGCATCAACTTCATACTAACAACCCAACATATCCTGAACGTAACACACCACTCAACTCCAATGAATGTACTAGTGACAGTTTCGACATTTAAAAAGGAATACACTATTAAACATTACAGGATGGCTGTTGTAATTATGAATACTAAGCAACGTCACAAAAAACAAGTATCAATGACCAATATTATGGTAGTGATCATATGTAGTCCTATACATGTCTGATGAGGAATGAACATACATACATGAGAGATCATAATACAAGTCAATATAGGAAAACTATTGATTGTTAGGAATGAAGCTAGATTCCCATCCAATAGCTTGTACTTGTGGACTGTTGTGGCAATTTCTTAACTAATGTATTTTGGAGACATGTTTGCTTATCTATTACACAGTATGTAACTCTGGTCTTTGGTTGTGACACACATGTCTATATTATACAGGGGATCATGAGATATTCTGAATAGGGGTATCTGTCCTTTGTTCCTTAGTGTTACGGACGCCTTCCGAGGTAGGCGCACGCAACACCCCACTGCGTATATATTCCCAGTGGTGGCAGCAACACGTGGGGATAGAGGGTGCAAGGAAGGGAGTCAGACAATTAAGCTGATGTGGTAGCCCAATGTTTTGGGTATTTAATTAACACAAACAAAACATACAATGTAACAAACAATAGGGAAAGAGGGCAGGGTAACACAAGCAGGAGTAGGGCAATGCCAGCGGTCTGTCAAATCAAAGAAAACAAATACAAAAGGACCCTGTACTTCCCTACACCTCTAAACCTGCCTAACCAAAA